>CM057822.1:15940262-16110262 GCA_030067965.1 Latrodectus elegans | reverse complement strand
ATTACGAATCTGGATGGGCAGCAAATCTGTAGATTACAATGCACGTGTGATTCATTTATAGTTTTAGTAACTTTTGAACTTATGCTATCTATTTTTAAATAGTTGTGTGAGTGAAATTTTGTATATTTTCACTCAACTTAAAAGTTAATTAAATGCTATAATTTTTTAAGTTACTTAACTAGCAATCTATAGTTTCAAAATTTAATTTATATTTTCAAAAGTTTTTTTAAATTTGGAATGCGAGAGAAATCGATTAGGTAAGTACTTTAGCTTTGTGTTATTCTATTTAATTTGCTATTTTGCATAATAAAATACATATAATTAAGAACAGTGCAAAACATTAAGTATAGATGCAGTGTTTGAGATATATTTCTTGTTTAAATAAATTATTTGATAAATTAAAACTAGAATAATGTATTCTCACGATGGGTGTCAGTGCCTGGTTAATTAGAAATCTGAATTTCAATAAAAATGTATGCTATTTATATTTTTGATTAATAAAATAGAAAATAAAAAATTTATTGAAATTATTTTATATTGTCCAATTACAAATATTAACTTCCAGATATTTATATTTGTTTCATACAAATTTGTCAAATTAAGCTTAAACCCTTAAATTGTAAATAGTACAAGATTGCGGTATTCAATGTTAGAGATGGAATGATTTTACTGTGACTTGCTTAGAAATGCAAGCTGTCATAAAAATGTATGATACTTATGTTTTTGATTTAGATATAGGACAGTTGTTAACATGTACTTGGTTTTGTTATATCAGGTGTATTTTTAAAGACTTTATTCCAATTATTAAAAAGACAATAAAAAAATTTATTGTGATTATTTTTTGTGATGTTGGATTACCAATAATACATTTGTTTTATAATATGAAAATTTTGTAAAATATGGGTAGTTTAATTTGTAGGCTTTGGCTATGTAATATTAAATGATTACAACAAAATAATCAATATTTGAAATTGAAAATAATGCAATATTGCAGAATTCAAAGTTGGAGAAATAGAGTGATCAGGATTATGAAAGCTATGATTTTACCACGACCTGTTGATTTGACACGAATCAATAGGTAACTGCTTTTTACATTTTACACTCAGAAGTCTTGTTGTAATTTTGCCATTGGCGAGATTTTTTAAAGTCATGCACAATGTGTTACGAACCCTAGAATTTTATGAAGATTTCTTAGTCTCCTTTCTAATCTCCATGTCTAGAAATATACTAGACGAGGTCCTTGAGCCCATTTACTTTCAGAAGTCGAAAACAAGCGTAGGAGGCCTATATAGGTCCTCAAGAGACAACCACAAGCACTTAATATGTGCCGGTGATGCCAGTTCATTTTGACATTTAGGGCAGTTCAGGTGCACCTTGAAACTTCTCTTTATGTAAGTCCTTTGAAATGTCCACTAAAAACCAGGAAAGTGTTGTCTGAACATATCTATCGCAATCAAAAGCAAAGGATCTCTTCTAGGACAATCTGCTTGATACCAGGGATGACTCAGGAAAACAAGCCAAATAAACATTTCTTGATTTAAGAATAAGATATCAAATATTTGAAGATAGATGAACGAATTAAGAAGATAATGAAGAAAAGCAGTTTATTTTAAATTTGTTTTATAACTAAATAAAAGGCAGACAAATAATTTTTCAGAGAATTCTAAAACAAATAAATTTGATAAAGTTGTTTTAGCATAATATTTCCTTTTTGTCAAATAAAATTCATGCAGCAAAGTTTGCTTGGTTTTTTTAGCATTCAACAACTATCTTTTTAACACAAGGACTAGTGGAACCTAAAGTTGATTCTATATCACTATAAACATTTTAAACTTAATCTTAGAATAAGCAAAATGGTATATCTTGCAAGATATATGTCTGATGACATTTAAGAGGGTGATAAAGCTCGTGACCTGGATTTCATCCTACAGGTCAGTAAAGGAGCTAAATGTACAAAACATCACTAAGCCAGAAATTATTCAATCTGCAATTCTATGATGTATTGTAATGTGTACTATTTGTTTACAATTTTTGTAATACGTGAAGCTTATACTGTGTTTCTTTTTTAAATGATTGTGTGTCGAAAATTTTGATTTTCTCACAATTTAAAAGTTAAATATTATACTTTTATAAAGTTGTTTGATCTTTAAATTATATTTTTGAAAATTATTTTCAAAATACCAGTTTTTTCTTTTTTACTTTGGAGTGCAAGATTAGTTTTTATTCGTGCTATTCTATTTTGTTATTTTATATAATACCTTTCAACACTATATTATAAAGTTAAGTGTAGTATAAAAATATTTAAGATTTTTCTTGTTGAATTGTGTGTATTAATTTGTAAATTAAAACTAAAATAATTTATAATTTTAATATGGATCTCACACTGTTAATAAGAAAGGAAAGTGTTCATAAAAATATATTTTATACATATTGATTTAGATTCATAGCATAGTTAATACTTGATTAGCTTTGTTAAATATGATACATTTTACAATGTATGTATTCTTTTGATTAATTAAAAATATTGCCTGTTAGATATTTTTGTTTTCTTGAGATAAATTTTGTAAAACATATACAGTTAAATTTGTAACCCTTTAGTTTTGTAAAATATAATAATATATTTGAAGTTTCAGCATTCAAAATAATGAGATATTCAAATTGGGGGTTGAATATGATTGACATTTTACTGCAATTTGTTGTTGACTTGGTGAGATATGTCTAAATATTATTCCACCATATTCCATTTGAAAATATTGTAATTTTGCCCCTAGCAACATTTTCAAAAATTGCACCAAGTGAGTTACACATACTAGGATTTTACCATATTAAAACTTAAGGTGAATTTAATTTGTTATTCCCTCAATGGTCACTCTGTGTAAACAAGAGTTATTAGAATATAACATTTAAATTGATTATGAACTATTAACAACATCTCAGCTTAAGGTGAGATTCAAACATATAAATTGCTGAAACAAAGACTAGAAAGCTAACCATTTGGCTACCAAAGCTTGAAGTGAAAGTTGAACACTGTTGAATTAAATGCCAGACTGCTAACTAATTATTAAATCAGCTTACATAGAAAAATTAATCATTAAATCAAAAGATATTTAATTACACTAAAACACAAATATTATACTTGAAAAAATTTTTTAAGCCTTTTAGTGTTATTTTACCTAAATTTTCCTGATTACCTAAATATAAAAAACTTACTTTTTTCCTACTAAGTAAAGATATTTAAAATATTACAAATTAATAATACACAAAACTCTCAAATTTAAAGATATTCATCATTGAAAATTATTGAATACTGCAGCAATATAAATAAGTTAAAAAAAGATTTATCTCAGAACTTTAATAATTATATATACACATTAATAAACACAAAGGATGCAAAATAGCTTAAATGGAAGAAAAAGTATCAATCAATAAAAATAAAGAAAACACATGCTTCTATTAAAAATAAGAAATAAAAACGTATCAGCACAATAAGTTAATTTTTTTATTTCATTAATTTACTCGTTTTTTAAAAAATTCTTAACATTCGTTCAAAGTTTGATAAAATGCAAGTATCTGTCTAAAAAAATAAAAAAAAAAATGAAAAAATACAGTTTTTATGAAATAGTTATAAAAAATATGTTAATTCAATTTTTAATTTATACAATTAAAATAAAATAAAAAGTTCTTTTTCATAAAATTTAGATAAGAATAAATACCAATATAAAATAATGTTATATATATAAATTTTTTTCATACAATATAATCTATAATACTAACATACATATAAATGGAATAAAGTGCATACAAAAAAAGAAAATTGAAAGAAATATTTCATGACATACTGATTACATATCATTATAGATGTTCTAAGGAAACAAGAACAGTAACAAGAATATAAAATCACATGTTCTAAAGCAATCATTGCATAATTGCCAGCTGATTCATTATTTGCCCAATGATTTTAAGTGCAATTAACGAAACAGATTAATAAATCAATTCCTACAAAAACTTATAAGTAGGATACTAACAATCTTAAAGTTAAAAAAATTAAATGTTAAATAATAATAAAAATCATAAAACTGTAGAAACAATACATTTCTAAATTTTTTGAAGTTTTTAAATAGTTTTGATGTTTAGATTAAAATATATTTATCATTATATTGTAATAAATTTTTAGTTTTAGGCTATACATATAAAAGCAAATTTCAGTGGAACATACAGTTTAAAATTGTTTTCAAGCTTCTAATTGCAATTAAATTATTGGAAATCGAACCCATGAACTGTTGATCCAAAGACAAGAGTACACAAAATTTGACAAGATCGACTAAATTTAAATTGAATTTCAACAACAAATATAATAAATAATTAACTTGCATGAAACTATCATTCTTATAATGACATCAAAATGCATTGATATCACAAGACAGTGAAAGAAGTCAAAATTATACAGATAAATGTATAAGGTAATAAACAGAATTCAAGTTTTAAACAAATTATCAATAATGAACAGATTCCAAAGAGCATTACCATGTATGAATTTTTTTTACTGAATAACTTTTTAAATGCATTATTAATTTAAGTCAACGAACGTATGAATACAAAAGTATAAATAAACGTCATCAGAAGTCTGTCGATACCGATACTTAAGCCTAAGTCAAATACAACACTCACAAAATACAGATTATGCTCTGACCAAATACAACACTTCGTAAAATATACTTTGCATAAAAAATAAGAACATGAAATAAACAAAACTGAAACAAAAATAACTATCTCATGGATATCAGAAACATGCCGGGTTACCGGTTGAAACTTAAGTTTACATACACAGACGAGTTTGCCCATATTCACACCCATTTTACTTACCTGCACATGATCTCGTTTTCCAAATTTTCCATAATAGAATTATTATAGCAAGAAGGTGAGACAAATCACCCGCTAATCGAAACACATTCATTTCGTTTTTCTTGAGATAGAATTAACCAGCTAATCGAGTCGGCGGTGTGAAATGCTGGCATTCACTACCGTGACGTGGCTTGACAAACCTTAAGGCTAGAAAATATAAACATGTATCAAAGTATAATCTAAGTTGAATAACCGCTAGGGAGCAGCACTAACAGAAAAAAGTGAGTTTTCAGAAATCATTAATTTATAAACATTACTTTTAATTAATTTGTAAACATAGTTTTAAAATTAAGTAATCTAAATAAAAAAGTTAAAACGTGCTAAAAATTATCACTATTCATAATTTTTTTCAGAGAAAATAAATATGACGAGAAATGTCAATTTATTATTGTGGACTGATAAATTCAGAATTATGGCTTGACTCATCTCTCAAAATAACATGTTCATTTATATTTCATAACAAATGATCCAAGGATCAGTTTTACAAGTAAGCCAGTAAGATTCTTGAACATTTATACTCGGTGACAATTCTTATTATGGTTCAATCATGTTGTGCACACATCCCAAATTATTTATGCTTTTCTTGTTTATGGAATTTAATAGTAAATACATTTGTATTGTAATAGATTTTACATATTAAAAATATATTTAGTTAAAATTTATAGCATAATGTAAGTTAGTTCATCAAGCGGGAAAATATATACTTTAGAATGCCCCTAAGAGGAAATTGGCGCTTTTTTTTTTTTTTTTTTTGGCAAGCTTGTATTTGTGTGTTAGTTTGAAGAAACAAGTTAACGCTGAAAACACGATAGACCAATCAGAAGTAAATCAACATCACTAATAATATTTGTTAACAATTTATTATCGCCAAATTGGCAAGAAACTGATAAGTATCCTAAAATATAGGCCACACCATCAAGATACTTCAAAAGTTTATATCTAAAGAACTTTTTTTCTCCTTTTTCTATTTTTAGACAAGAAAATAAATAAATTTTCTGTTTTTTATTTTTATACTTCCTATATATTTTATATACATGGCTGATAGTTCTCAATATGATGCGTATTCATCTGTTACAAATCACCATCACGAACCAAATACTAAGTTATTTTCCGACATTTCAGCTGTTTTCTCTTTATTATTCAATTAATGGTATTCTTTACCTTCTCTGAAAATAATTTTCCTATTAAATTGATGCGTTAATTTTATACATAATTCTATATTTTATTCATTCTATGAATCATTCTTCGGCAATAAGATTTATTGAGGAAATAATATTGATTTTTGGCTATTATAGTAATGAACCAAAATTTTTAAAAAAATTGATTCGCATAAGGTTAAAATAGTAAAAAAAAAAAAAATTCTTTTTAAACAATGTTTATAAAAATGGTTGCAGATAAAAGCGTCTCCAGAGGAAAACATTTTACTGATGGAAAAATCTCTAGTTTCCCAAAATAAGAAATTAATCAAAATTATTTCTAAGAAAAGAAAGGAAATAACTGCCCAAAGACATTTAAAGCTAATTCTGTTAATGGGAATAAATGAATACATTAATATATGCTTAAACTCTCTTGGTTCATTTATTATTTTGTATGCAATTATCGTTTTAATTATATGGGGTTATTGGAAATTATTTCAAAATTAAAAGTGAAAAATGTAATTATATTTTATGACTACACAAGATAAGAAATACAAGTCTGATTTAAGCTAAAATATAAAAAATTGAAATAAATTAAAATTTGTTAAACTCATTTTGCTGATTTTATCATGTAATTAAAATTGCTTAACAAAGTAAAACAAAATTTTTCGAAAATAAGTTTGCTATTTTTTTTTCCTGCATTTAATTAATTCAAATGAAATTTTTAGGATACAATAGAATAGAATAAAACATACCTTTTAAAGTCTTTATCTTTAGTTATAAAAATTAATAAAAGAAAATATTAAAATGGATAAAAAAATTCAAGTAATAATGAAATAAACTAAATAAATTGAGATGGTTAATTATTTTAAAATTTGTTATAATTGATTATGATTTGATAACTTATAAGAGTTATGTATTGTTTCCAGCGAATCGTATTTAAGGAAATCTAATGAGAAATCTTAAAAGAACAATATATTTATTTTAATTTCATGAATTGTATTGAAGTCCATTATTTTAATTTAATGTGAAAAATTCATATTTAAGGAAAATTTAATTGCATTTTAATGAAATTTTATCCAAACTTGTCATTTATTTACGATACTTCGCAATGAAAACTGTTTGTGGATCACACCAAGATTGTATTTTGCACACAAGGACTAATCCCAAAGTAGCAGAATAGCTTGGCCCAATATTAGCAATCCTGCCAAGATAACCTCAATAATGAGCATCAAGTTTTCCCCGATATACAAGGTGCCAAGATTAGCTCAATAATGAACCTATTATGGGCCAAGTTTTCCCCAATATTGGGTACACCAAGTTTAGCCCATATTGGCTCTATAATGGGAGCCAAGATTAATACTCGATGAGAAACTACAATTTAAAATAAACCATGAATCTATACAAACATCCACATGCAAAAAAGATTTGGATATATGAACTGAAAGCAAGAACGTAAGCATTCAGTTGCTTACTTGGTCAATTATAGCTGAAAGAATTTTATCACGAGTATAAAAAAATTAATATGATATAACAACACTTACATGATCATTTGTTTTTCAAATATGATAATAGATAAGAGAATCTCATCGTGGTCTAGACCAACTATATTATTTGGGATGATAAATTCCAGATTCGATCTAATCGGCCGTTGAACAACTAAAGTTATGCTTTTGCTTCTTGCATGCACGTCAATTGGGGGAGTGTTAGAAAGTATTCTTTTACAACTCTTAAATATAAGGTGAACAAGAAAGTTCTTCGTGTTGTTGATGAATGAAGTAAGAATAAGTATGATTTTTATGTATGAATGGAATGTATACGACGTTGGTGAGGAGATACAGATCAATCGAGAGTAGGAATAAAAGCTGATCCACCGCGCTTATTCATCAATCGGCATTCGTATAGTTGTGAAGAGAAATGGACGTGTCGAAGGAGCTCGTTCGGTGTTGTTAGCTTTATGACTTCAAACGGGCTTATAAGCTGCTGCATCAAATTGCCGAATATATTAAGCGTTTGAATGACGCATTGGTTTCACAAATTCAAGTCGGGAGATTTATCCCTCAGTGATGAAGCTGGTGTTAAGTGAACCAGCCGTCAAGTAGTTCTGTGAGCTGCAACAAACGGGCCAAGTGCTCCAGTGGCTCAGTAGCTTCACGCCGCTTCCCTTAAGATCAGCAAAGTGAAGCATTATTTGCTGTTGGCAGTGATTGGAAGGGTGATCACGCGATACTTTCCCTCACACTGGCTTGCTTTACCTTTGTGAGTTAGGGACGTGTCCACGTTAATATGTGATGTCCAAAGTCTTTCTTCTGGTGTGGCGTAGATGTGGAGAGGAGGGTTCTTACTTAGACGTTACCTCATCACCTGACCGTTGTTTAAAATGACGAGGCACTTGGTCATGGGCGAGTATACCAAACCCGTTAACTTAAAGGTACAGTCAGGGGGTTGCCCACACCGCTATGTATGTACGCATCAACTGGCCAAACGGTCACGGCGAACCTGTATTGGCCACATGGAACGTGTGCAACGGAAGTAACCAGTGGTTAATCGCAAGGGCTAGTTCGCGAGGCCACATATCGAGTGGGTGGCCAAGAATACTATACAGCGACTTGGTTGGAAGATTTTGCGCCATCCTCCTTACTCACCTGAAGTTGCACTATCAATTACTTCGAGGACTAACATTCGGCTACGCTTTCTGTTGGTCATGTTCTTTTAAGTCCTTAAAAACGGTCAAGAACTTTTTTATTTATCTCATATGATCCACAACTTACGAAAATTTCTTTCAGAAGGAAATCATGTGGATGTCAAAAAGCATCATAAAAGTTTTTGTCAATTAAAGTGTCTACCAAACAGTGTCAAGTATAATAACAAAAAGGACATTATTTTTACACTAAATTTACTTAAATCTATGATACAGCGAATGCGTTTTCACACTTTTCTCAATTCATCACCCGCCCGAAATGTATTGGTATTTTAAATCGATTGAATTGGAGTTAATCGATTATATTGATTTTTTCAAATTCCATTTTGAATAAGTATTCTCTCTGCCCTTTTTAGCGAATGCGTTTTTGCTGAATCATGGGGTGCGCTACTTCACTTTTCCAAATGAACCATAACTTGATTGGTGTGGAGTCCAACTTCCACGATACACAAATGTCATAAATACACGTTTATAAGGGTGGGCAACCATTCACAACGCATTCATACAAGGACATGAAAAAGACAGTATAGACAGAGAGAGAGAGAAAGGAGATTCATGCCCGAACTGGGATTCGAACCCAGGATCTCCCTGTTTGCAGTCAGGCAATCTGACCACTAGACAGGTTGGGCGGCAATTATTTATGTGTATTTCCTTTTTAAGAATTTAATTTTCCAAAAATCATTAGCCACCCATTCACGAATTTCTATAAAAAAAACAAATTTTACTTACAATTCTGAAAAGTTAGAATTTGTTTTCAACTATAGTTAAGAAATTAAAGCTAATTTATGAATTTGATTAATGACTCGAATATATCTAGCTTTTTTAAAATTTAATTAATAGTCATGTAGTATATGTGGAAAATATAATAAGAACAATAGAAAGTAATTCCTTAAAAGAGAGAGATACAATATTTTTAAAAAATGTAGTTGCTTAATTATCTAATACAGTAAAATTTGCTATCATTTTGTTTTATCATTTGCGATATATGAACAATTTTTCTTCATTTTACTATTCCGAGAAAAGGATATTTAAATCGTGCAGTTAAAGTAAAGAAAAATGCGGTGATTTAAATCATATCATGCTTAAAATTGTGAACATAACACCCCTTTTGATTCAGGTTTAGTTACGGGATGGTTACGATCAGCACTTTTCATTCATTTTCCTGTCACGTAATTGACTTTACGACTAAATAAATAAATCTAAATTATTTCAATTTGAATTTCAAAATGAATTTAATTTTGTTACCTATCTGATTAATCTTTAATGACTTTTTATACACAAATAATGACAAAATTTCAAAATATATACTTTCATTTATATCTTATAAATTGACCATTATGCCTATTCTAATTACTAACTTACAAGAGACTTTTTATCTGCTAAAACTATCGATAAAAACGACTTAAATCACCTGTTGCAGCGGCTTATAATGTTTTCCAGGTCAACGAAAATATCTATAAAAATAAAATTATTCTGTTGGTCGGCCGAATTTTTCTAAGGAATTGAATTGAGAACAGCTGCATGGAATAAAGTTAAAGGGTTTGAAGTTATAGCAGATTTACGAACGCTACTATCAAACACTTTGATTTTAAGTTTATATTAGAATATTTATCTCAGGCCACACAACTCAAAGTAAACATAAATTTACTGTAAATGTATATCTCTCTCTAAAGTATTTTCTATTTTTAAATTCCATCTTTTAGTTCACACTCTCCTTACTTTATCTTGTTCAAATTTTCAACTGTTAATAAAATACTTTTTTTTTCATTCACTCAAGTTTCAATAAAAATTTTTAAACTTGTACGGAATGACATTTGATGTTAATACAGTTTTGCAAATAGTAATTAAATTTAATTAATATAATTTCAGTCTTATATCAGAAAAAAATATTTTTCTTTGTTGATTTAAGTATGAATTGACTGGAAATATATTGACAATAAATTTTTTTTTTCTTTGGCACAGTTGTCGTATAGTTCAGGATGCCAAATTTTGAGTTTGGCGATTTTTTTGGCAAATTTTCCAATGTATCTGGCAGCCTGGTTTTTATTACGTCATATATATAGAGACCTATAAGAATTACGCAAAAAATTCTATTTCTGCAACCCTAATATCTATGGCATCGCGTAGATTACAATAAGTCATCTTGGCATAGTTTCTTCATCTACAAAAAATTCAGAATTTGACAGCATGGATTATACTGAATTTGTGCCATTTTTATATAATTTGTTTTTGAAAATGCTCATTTTATGTGCGTGCTGTGAGAAAAATTATTTATTGCATCGGTTCCTCTTTTTTTTTCTTGCCGAATTGGGATATGACTGGTTAGCACTCTTGAATTCATTTCATCAGTTCGAGGGTTCGAATCCCACCTGGGGTTTGGATGTTTGTAACCCATTTTAAATTGGAGGTCCTGGTCTAATTAGCCCACGTGTACAAAAAATGACTGTTTAGCAACAAACTATAAATCGCTTTCCCTTTTATATTCTCACACAGTGATCATGTTTAAAAAATATTTATACAATTTTTTTATTTTTGAAATATGATTTTTTCTCTTCTCAGCGAATGCGTTTTCGCTTTTATCAATGCGTATGATATCATAAATACATTAAAACGCTGGAAGAAAGAATCTTGAATTCAATATTTGTTGACTTCCTAACTGAAGATTTTCAAACGTCATGATCCTAATTTGATTTGCTTTTAGTTAGTAAACGGATTATGTCTCATTTTGTCATAAAACAGGGTTTTGAAATGTTTTAAAGTAAATCATTTTGTTATGTGAACACTTTTATGATTTACATTAGAAAATAATTTAATCAACATTATTTGGAAAGGATATAAGACATTGCGAAATGAAATTAAAGATTATTTTCACCTTCCAGTTAAAACTTCAGGCACAAGCTTAAATGTAAATTTATTGGCTTTGGTATGTTATATACAGAAGATATCTTATGTGTGTTCTGCTCCAATTTTCATTGTATTCATTTATAATTGTTTTTTTCAGTTCATAATTAAAAATTTTAAAAATCTAAATACATATATTTTCCCTAGTATATCTAAACGAAAACATGCAATAAGTTAGGAATGTAAACAATAATTTCGTTAAACTAGATGTAAAATGTTTCAAATGAATGCAGTGAAATAGGTACATCCAGCTAGTTATAACGCAACGCCCTCTTTAAGAGCACTGTTTGAAATATTGTATGTGTATTTTAGATATGTTAATTGTGGGTTAAATCTTGTTAATAAAAGCTGCAACTTCATTTGTCTTTAACGAAATGTAAAATGAAGGTTTGTTTTTTTGTCACTCAACGCTAATTTTTTTGCACACGAGGGCTAATTAGATCGGGATTTAGGTTTAAAGTGGATTCCGAACCACTACAAACATCCATGCCCAAGGTACAAACATTCAAACCCACGAACTGTTGAATCGAAGGCAAGAGCCCTAACCATTCGGCTGCCAGCTCGGCTGTAAAATGAAGGATAAGAAAATGAGGAATGCTATTTCTGCGCGAAAGACGCAAACAATGTGAATATATTTTTGAATATAATTCCAATATTTTGAACTATTTACTTCCACACACATTTTTTTTCTTTGTTAATATAAGAGGCGAATTTTTTTTTAGACACTCTTGCTATCTGAAGTCACGCATTATCATGTGAAGGATTGATGTTACCAAAACCAGACTAAGGCAGGGGCAAACTGAGCAGTTGGCCCAGGCCCCTAAATCAGAGGGTGTCTCTCAAACCGAATTGAAATTTTATTTCACATTTCCTTCTTTAATGAACTTTTATAAACAAAATATCAGTATATTGTAAAATCAGTCAGTTTTATATTACCTTCTTTATTAATCAACCGCATGAACATGCATTGCATGGCTTTCCAGATGTGCTATATTCTTTTATTGATGGACAATTAGCAATCAGAAAATCAATGAAATGGACATTATATTGCATCATTGGAGGGAGGGTATTTTATAGCTATTTTAGATTCTTGTGAATTTTCTTGTTATATACCTATAGTGTGGTGAAGAATTTCAATGCCTCCATTCTTCGTAACCGAAAAAGTGAGGTGGATCCCCCAAAGAAGTTTTTGAATCGGCCTCCAATTTAGCTAAGTCAAGCCCTGGATATTCTTGCTTACACAAATGCTTCACGTTTTGTTCTATACTTTTCAGCTGACAAACACTTGTTTCCGGGAGTAATAATCAAATTTAACTTCAGAAATTGGCGAAAAATTATATCTTGACAATTCAACAAACACACAATAAATTTTTTCCCCCAAAGACACATTCAAATGTAGTATGGATGATTGACTTTTATGCAACAACTGTTTTGTTTATGGATGATATTGTCATAGAAATCTATTTTTTAAAAATTTTAAATGTAAAAAGAAATTTATCAGTGATAGTAGACTTGTAGCAAGTATTACGCAATCCTCTTTATTTTGTTTACTGTGATTGTAAGGGGTACACGTATTTTTAAATTAATTTTCCCCAATTCATACAAATGTTGTCAAAGGGTTGCTTAGGATGTGTTCAAACTTCCTGTTACATCTATTGTTGACAGATGAGGATTTTGCTTCAACATTACTTTTAAAATGTTACATAAAATGCTGACCGATGGCTGAGGGGTTAGCGTTGCTGATTCTTGAACTGTTAGTCTCACGTTCGGACATGAACGTTCTTTTTTCTCTGTTTTCTTGTCCTTTCTTTTGAAATGATGAATGAATATGGCTCACCGTATAGACATTTTTGTGGCGAACTGAATTCGGTAATGCTATTCAGCCCCGTGACTTGGTTCACAAGTGCCCCCGGGTAACGATAAATGAGAAGGATTTTCGCACCTCGTTGTGGCGAAGGGTTAATCACCCAGTGCTCTGCCGTTAGAAAAAAAAAATATTATATAAAAGTTGGAAGGATGTTCCGCCCTAAGCCACACTTTCAGAACGGAATTCTACTATTACTCTTCGGCTCTACAATCCATGCAGGATTTTGGCTTCCTAAGCCAAACAGCTCCATTTTTTTCTCATCCTTGACATTTGTCTTCCAATTTTTGATTTTCATCTTTTTCAAATCCTCTTCCACCTCATCTCTTTCTAAAACGTCCAAACTCTTTCTCTTTTACCCTTTAATTTTTCTCTACATAAGAAGGGTGAATGGAGTTCTATAACTTCCAGATTACTTATTAGATACCACCACATATATGTATTGTTTATTTTTTTAGCAGTCACTTTAGAATCTCACCGTACATACTGCTTATTTTTTTCAAGACACTTTAGAATTACATCCTTTTTTAAAATTCCAAAACATCACATATATGTATTTTTTTCACTTTTTATTTAAGGATTTACGAGAAGTAATTTAATAAAATCCGCGATAGATCGATAGATTAGTATAACTTTTATCCCTATTTATGAAAATAAAAACTCGTTAATACCAGTGACTTATTGCGACCAGATAAAAAACATAAATTTCTTTTAAATATATACCAGAAAATGAATCTAGAAAATTATAGTTTTTGTTTATACCAATATTTGATGCCTATTTTTTTGGCGCCATAGTAATTTCCAAACTTAGCCGTTCTTACAGCATATTCCGATGTCTGCTAAAAATTTCAGTTAAAGATGCCTTACTTTAAAAATATTTATTCATTTCATAGAATGAAATATATACAAATATGGGAAAGACATCAATAGATGCAATTATTTTTCCATTAATTAAAATGAATTGCTTTCCATATATAACAAATTCTGATGCCTCTTGAAATACATTTTTATAATATTTAATATAAAAATGCATTTTAAAATATTACAGGAAATATTTTTAAATGAAACAAGTAATAATAGTTATTGACACTAATGGATGCAAAATAATTTTTTCATTAATAGGAAACGAACTGCAAGCCCAAATGGGATCTTTCAATGAAAATAATTATCAGTCACCTCACAATTCGAGCTTGACCAGTGCAAAATCAGAAAGAAGTGATTGGGAAAGAATTAAAACTAACGTACAGAAAAAGAAATCTTTAAAAGGAATTTTAAATTCCAAGAACAAGAATGCATTTATCAAAACTAATCCCCAAATACAAAAGTATGAAATTCCTCAAAATAGATTAATAAGCAGCAGAACATTTAAAGAATATTTTACCCAACTAAGTCAGAATAACGAGTCCAACTACGAGAAGAATGTAGAATCAAGAGGAAAAGTATTCTTAGTAAAATTGTGGAAATTCTACTTGCAGATTTTAAAACAGAAGAAATATGGAGCTAATTGCAGTGACTCACATCTCCTCACATCAAAAAATTACAATGAAAAGTCTGCTTTCGACATCTTCAGTCGGAGAGAATTCTTTGTTTTAGTGGGGAGCTGCTTATTGCTAGTGATAACATTCACCTGTTGCTGCCTGTCATGTCTTCGAACAGATTTCTGCCGGAAACGTCTGAGAAGAAGTAGCAATTTCGAAGTTGATAAATGGTGGAAGAATAAACCTGGTTCCGAGACTTTTCTACGCTTACCACATGATAGAAGAAATTTGAAATCGAAACATTCCATTCATTTGAAAACAGAAATGACTTCCCACTCAAGTCCAGTCGATTCAGCTTCGTCCTTCACTTGAAGATTTTCATCTAAAGTATTTATCCATATATGCCTCTGCAGATATAATTAAATAGTATATCGTTTTACACTATACATATTCCTAATAAGACGGAAAGATGATTTTTGGAATTTAGAATAAACTAATAAAATCTTTCATTAAAAAATTGAATGAGGTTCTCAAACTCAAAAGCATGTTAGAAATGATATATCCAGTCACATAAATGCATTATCCACAATTGTGCTTTGAAAGTAAACAGAAAATGAAATATTTCCGAAGGCAAAACAGCTGAAACCAAACCTTACTATTTTGATGACTTTTCCTTCATATTTTGTAAAAGAAACGACAACTGTTTCGCGAGACGCTAGCAAAAGTTGGAATATTAGAAATAAATAACTCATAAGCGCCAATTTTAATTTTTACTTAATAAGGATTCAATACTTTGAGGATCTAGAATACTTTTAAAATCACACATAAGAGGAAAATTCGACTCCAATAATGTTTAAACAGTTAAATAATTATTATAAAAAATTGAATTAAATTTTTTTTATATAAATTGCTTTAGTACTTCCTCACCATAATTTTTTACACTTTAAGGGTAATTAAACCAGCACAAACAAATTTAAAATGAATTCTGAACAAATACAAATGCCTATATCTGGGATGGGATTCGAATTTACTACCACGCTGATGAATTAAAATCCACAATACTAGCAATTCAACGGCAAACTCTGCACATTTAAAATTGGATTTTTAAATGAGGATGTTTTCAGAAAATAAAGATAAGTTATCTGTTTAATTTAAGATAAAAATAAAAAATAGGTTTAGTCACTATTAAAGAGTATTTATAAGCATTGAAAAAAGTTAAATGATAACAGTTTTTCAATCATTCACAAAAAAAAAAAAAAAAAAAAAAGAATTATGAATGAAGACAGTTTTTGGAAATGATAAGTAAATTACTTTTAAGATAAAATCCTGTACTTAAAGGTTTAAACATTGACCCAATAAATTATCATTAATCCTTCACTGTTAAACAAAAGGATTTATTTGCAAATTACACAGGAAAAAGAAACACATAGATACAGATTCCAAGAATGAGAATTTGTTTATCAACTGGCTTCTATCAAATACATAAATTACAGTTTAATAAAGAGTAATAAACAATCCATGTAAAGTTTTAGGAATATTATGAAAGAACTTATTACAAAAAATAATCACTTAAAATTTTGATTAACTTTTAACATGAAGTTTATTTATTTTTGTAAAAAAATATTAACTTTGGTATAAAAAAAAAATTCTGAGGGTTAATTATGACATTTCTTTTTATTATTTTCAAAATATTATTTTACACAAATGGAAGTCAATGTTATTGATGGAAAGTAAAGCTAATATTATGAATAAGTGTGATTAATTTATAAAAATTGACAGAAATTAAAAATATATTAATAAATAAATCAAGATTTATTTCTTTGACATAATCTAGTTTTTAACATTTATTGTTAAAAATAATTATAAAAAATTTGGCTGTTTTTTCCAACATAACTATTTCACAGGTCTTGAATTTTATAACTACTATTTACAATAAGTAATATTTAGAAATATTTTTAAAACTCTTTATATACAACTCTTCATTAAGACCCATAATTTGGCAAAAGTTCAATTTTAATTGATCTAAGACTGTTAACATATAATTTGAAAAGTTAAATACAAATAAGTAAATAATTATTTATAAGTACCTACTTTGCTTATTAAATAAATGCTTTGACTCAAACAATTTAGAATACACTTAGATGTATATAAGAAATTATTTCACAAGTGCTTTGCGCAAGAATTTAAAACTGCATAATTATTTTCTTAAGCAAGAAATATTCAGTATATAAAATTTAAAACATTAAGAAACATGAATCATTTAATTAAAATGAAAATATAAATTGTCATAAAAATAGAATTTATATCAAACAGCTACTACCTGCTTAAGCCAATGAATATGTGCTTTAAGTCTGTGTGTTATTCACAATATTCATTAACTCATTTCAGTGACTGCTATGTAAATTTTTAAATATTCATATTGACTGCTTCTTTAAGTCTTGCATTAGCAATCACTATAATTTTTCGCATTAGAGCTGTTATAGCTACCATTTTCTTCTTACCACTTTCAACAAGCTTGGAATAAAAGGCACCAAGTACAGATTTGGACCTTGCAGCAGACATGGCTGCTGTAAAGAGCTTTGAACGAACATTGCTTCTACCACCTGTTATTCTTCGATAACCAACAGCTTTACCACTTTCCTTAGGGTGAGGTGCAACTCCTGCAAGACTTGCTACTTCTTTTCTACTTAAGTAGCCAAGCTCTGGCATTAGACACAAAAAATCTTGTGATAACTTTTTGCCTATTCCACACTCTTAAAAAAATCGAGTGGATTTCACTCAGAAGGAGTGAAATTTCACTCTTTCATAGTCACAAAACTCAACCAATCCTTAAGATAGAAATTCACTCTTTTGAAAGAGTCGGGTAAACCACTCCTTTTAAGGAGAGAAGCAACAAATCGTTTAAAGGAGCAAATTAGATGGAAAAAAAGAGTGAATTTCAATCTTTTATAGAAGTACTGCTGATTTTTTTTTAATATTGGCAATTTAGTGCAGAAATTAGGTTTTGAATTCTTTATTATAAGGATTTATGCTTTATTATTATTACAATATAAAGATATATGATTTCTTTATTCAATAATGTAACAGTAAATTGAATATGACATTTTAATTGATTTGAATAGGGGTTTTTAAATTACATACATTATCAAATGTTCAGCCATTTATTACATTATTTATATTGACTTAGTTTTATGTGTAAGTGTTGTACTTTCAAGAAAAATCGTCACACTACTTATTTTTCAGTTTAGTTTACTATGGGCTCATTAAGTACAAAATTAATTTTGATACACTTTATTAGTACAACAAATTGTACACAATTTAAAAAATACATAAATATTTTATATAAGTAAATATATAATTTAAGTTCTTTCGAAAAAATAAACTGTTTGTAGTATAGTTAGTATTTATTTTTGAATACTGATAATATGCATATTTGAAATTACAGGAGGATAAATAAAAATATTTAAGTAGATTATTATGTTGAACAAAACTGACTTATATTTTTGCAAATAAATCTTGTTTTATGATATATTTTTTTCCAAGTTTAATTTAAACTGAAAATAACTTCAATGAAACTAAGAATGAAATTAAAAATAAAATGCAAGATTATACAAAAAACATTTATTTAATTTTTAATACAAAAAAAAATTAAATAAAAATATGTATACAGAAATTCTTATGTTCATGATGTCCAATTAATACTGGAGATTAACAGTTTTATTGTCTGTTTAATAAAACAAAATAAGAATACTATTAAAATAAGAATAAAAATATAAAATGCATTTTTAATGCTTGTATTTAATTATTAAATATTAAACGATTTTTAATCTTGCATATCCGACATCAATGCTTTTGACCACAGCAAAGCAAGAGTAGTTGATTACTTTTGAGCATTGTTCATCTGCCAATCTCTTCACCTAATTCGAATAAAAAACAAACATAATAACTAAAATTTTTATAATATTTGTATTCTCATTAAAGTGTTCATATAAACTTTAATACCAAAAAATTTCATAAGAATAATACTTCAAAAGATAAAGCCTTATTAATTAAAAAATAAAGCTGTAAGAAATCAGATATCTACATGATTATATTCTGTATTGGAATTATATACAGCCTAAAAATATTATCATCCTGAATTCTCTCGTATTAGTTCCATATTCCAGGATAAATTTTTGAACAAACAATAATATTCTACAAGCATAGATCGCAGGATATTTATTGAGAAAACAGTCAACCTCTGGATATCAAATTCCTAATCTATCTGTAATAAAGAGAATATAATCATATATTAAATTAATAGAACTATTTAATAGAATATTAAATGAATAAAATTTTTATTGTAATTTACAGCAAGTGTAATTTGTTAAAAAAAGGTATTATCATTAATTAATTAAAACGTAGTAACTTAAGCTAGTGAATTAATGATTATCTAGAAGTTTTGAAAATTTTTATAAGAATGTGGCAAAAATGAAACAAATACAAAATAATTTTGGAGTTTTTCTTTGTTAAGAAATAGATATAGCCCTTATCATCATTTACAAAATGGATTTTTAAACATTAAATAAAATATATACATGCATTCATAAATTTATTTTTAATGTTAAAGCATTTTAATCAATCAACTATAACTGAAAAACAGGTGAATAACAGGTCATAAAAAGCTTAAAAATTGCTTTGAAAACGAGGATGTAGTGTTTGAAAGAAAACTTCTCTACTTAAGTACAAAAGGATTCATTTTATATCTTTATGGAGTACAAGATATCTATCACTCCTTAAGTAGGGAAAATCACTAATTTTTTTAAGAGTGTATAGTGGTTTTTAAATTATATTCAACATCAAGTTAATTGTTTAGCCATTTTTACATTAATTCCTATGTATTTAGTTTTAAGCAAATTAATCTCTTAATAGAAATTTTTCACATTACTTTTTCTTTAGTTTAGTTTGCTATGGATAAATCAAGTACAAAAGTAATTTTTACAAGCATTACCAGTACAAATTGTACACAATCCAAACAATACATGAATATTTTTGATAAGTAAATAGTGTCTCAAGTTCTTTTGAAACATTTATAGAACAGTTAATTATTTATTTTTTAAGTTTTAGGAGGGTAAAGACACACTTACCGATTATTCCGTTGAACAAAACAGATTTATAAATGTTTCAAAAAATGAATCTTGTTTTAAGATATATTTTACTCTTCAAATTTTTGTTTAAATTTAAAATAACTTCTATGAAACAAAAAATGAATATTGACAAATAAAATGCAAAATTATACGAAAGTTTATTCATATTTAATACAAAAAAAAAAAAAAAAAGAATATGTACACAGAAATTTTAAAGATATCAAATTAATATTGTTTCTCAATTTATTACAATTTACAATATAAATATACTAAATATGAATACTATAAAGAATACTGAAAATAATAGTACATAATATTAAAATAAAAATAATAACATGCAATTTTCAAAATTTAGGTTTTAATTAGCATAGCAAAGTATGCACAGTTTCAACTAATGTCCCAGCTGGGCCATTTTTTAGTTTATATATTATGTAGTCCATAAAGCAATAGAATATCACCAGTTTTTCGTCATATTCAACATTAAATACATGATGGATCTTGTATAAAATGTCAAAAGCTTTTATTGCTTCTGTTACCAACATCTATGAATTCATTATCCAAGCACAAAAAATACTTCATATTTTTATCTTCTTTCTGATTACAACATAATAAATGTGGTTGAATTACTACTTTTGATTTTTTTTCCTCTTCTAAGGAACCATTCACCTAGTTCAAAAGAAAAGCTTAGTAACTAAAATACCTACAGTAACATTGCATTCTCATTAGTCTATATAAACCTTAAAAATAAAATTTCACAAGAATACTAAAAAAATGAAACTTTATTTTCAGACAAAGTAATAATTATAAAACTTATATTATTTAGAATTTTACACAAACATTAAAAAAAAAAATAGATATTATTATAATATGACTTACTCCAATAAATTTCACTAAGCGTTCCGATATTTGATAAGGATTTCGTATGAATCCATCAGCATTGTGCTAAAATAGTATTTTATAGTTTACTTTTTATACAGAATTTAACAAAATAAAATCCCAGTAATTATATAAAATAAGAAGCATGAGCAAGAAACATAATAAAACTTGAAATCTTGGGTATATTTAATTTAAATAAATATTAAAAATCATTAGTCAGACTTTTACAACTTATAAGGGCATAAATAAAGCTGCTTGAAACAATTTTACTCATTATGCAGTAAAAAATAAGAAAAGCACAATGTACATATATTTGAGCATTCTAAGTTTTAGGAAGGATATTATTGTCATAAAGATTGCAGAAAAATAAGCTCAAGTACAGACCTTTTTTTTACTTTTTCTTGATACTGGAGCAGGTAATAAATCAACTAGCATCAATAAGGCTTTGATATTGTCTGCATAAAGAAACCAATCTAATATTAATATCTCTAATACAATGAAAAATAGTCAAAGAATAAGATATCTATGTAACTATACATATTCTTTATTAAAATTATAAACATCTAGAAAATACTACCATCTTGAACCATCACATATCTATTCCATATAAGAGGGCGAGTTTTTCTAACATATGTTAAAATTTTAGGAGCATAGTACGCAGGAAATTTACTAACAAAACAGCCAGCTTCTGGATGTAAAATATTAAAGTCCAAATCTATCTGTAATAAAGAGAATTATTTGTACTCATTTTCTTATTGTAATAGAAATCAAATGTAATTTGTAAAATATTGATTAATTAATTAAAGCTCAATAATTGAAGTTAATAAATTAATGGTTATCTAGTAGTTTCTGAAATATTTTTATAAGGACATGACAAAAGTGATAAATTCTTGATATACAGTGAAACATAAATATTTATAAAGAAAATAATTTTGGTTTTCTTTTTATGAAATAGACATTTTGTTATGACCCTTATCATAATTTACAAAATGGATTGTTAAACATTAAATAAACAGATATGTATGCATATATAAATTTATTTCTAATGTTAAAATATTTTTCAAGAAAATTAATCTAGTTAAAAAGCAAGTGAATATAAATAATTTTTTTTACAATTTGAACTAAAAAATTTATTAAGCCAGCTTTAGCATCACATATATATTAGTAATCAAATATATTATAAGTAAAATGAGTTCTAAAAGAAACGAGAACTTTCTTCTATTTTTTTTAAAAATTTCTTAACAAAGTTATAATTAAAATTCTCTTGGCATCAAAATAATTTAAAATGTTTTATTGGCATGCAATCAAAAATTTTGAACTGCTAGTACAGAATTTTTTTAAGTTCCGCCATTAAAAATCCAAATATGTAAATTATGTAAGCAATTGTAAATTCGGGTGTGCTTAAGTCATTGTGGCAACATTAGAAAATAATGTTGATATAAAAGTTTAATACTTTTATTAATATTTTAAAATTCATGCCTAAGAGGAACTATGCAAAAAATAGAAGTTTTATACCTACCAATGCTCCATTAAAAGCAGTCAATTTCGGATACTTAGAAATAATTTCTGTGATAGATGGACTATTTTTCATAACAAATTGCCTTCTTATTTTAAATGTTTCTTTCATCAGTTGAAATATTTTTTCTTTATATATTTCATTCGCATTTTGAATTGCAACCATTTTATCTGGAAGAAAAAATATCATATTACATACATACTCACACCATGTAACTCACTATAGTCAATTAAAAATATAAAATTCAAAAATAAATAAAAATTTTGCTATGGTCAATTAAAATTCAATATTTTTAACTAACCATAGTGAATTATAAATATCATTAAAAATTTAAATGCACTATAAATTTATTTTAAAATTAATTAGAACTTGATTTTTAGCAGTAAAATAAACAAAACCTTTATTTTAAAAATGATCTAAAAATAATTAAAATTTCTCAAGCTTTAATGAATAGTCACCTTTTATTCTTTTAAAACAAAAAAACTTAGAAATTTTAACTGAAAATATATATTGATTGGAATTTTTAAGTCATTTAACTAAAGTTACTGCATACTTATATAAACTTAAAAATTAATTTCAAAATTTTATAAAAAATGAAATTAATATTTGTAGTAAAAACAATTGTTATCATTTTCTGAGTCTCCAAAAACTTATTTTGATTACACACTATACAGCATATACCTGATCAGCCATGTCATCTTCACATAGCATTTCATCCTCTTCAAAATAACACATTTCTGGTTTGCTTTTGCTAACTTTATTTTTTTTCTTTGATGGTGACAATGACAAACGTAAAGTTTTTAATCTATATTCTATTGCTCCAGTTCTGCTCACTGGATCGTAAAATGCTTCCTGTAAAATTAAAATACAAAATACCAGCAACAGAATTTTTACACTTTATTTAGAGATGAAAGAGTAATTAATAATAAAAGGCTTACATATCCTTCAACATCGTCTCTTTCAGATTTTAATTCAGGTATTGCTCTAACAATTGCTTTTGCCCAACTGAGCTTTTGCTCAGATGAGGGATAGCTGAAAATATATCATGTATCACAGATTTCTAAAAATTGAAGTAATGAATTTCAATTTTACAAGTCATAAAATTGATTATCAAATTCGAATTAGATAAATTGAAAATATTGTAGACTAATTTCACAGAGCATACTTTTTAAGTAATGTTATGGAAGTAGTGCAACGAAAAAAAGTTATTTTTACATCAATAGCAACTAAATTTTTTCCAAGTAAAAAATTACATTTGGATTTTTGATAGTTTTTAAATGAATTCAAATTTTCTATAAAACAAATTTATGTTTAAAAATCTTATAATAGTTTAAAGATATTAATCATTAATAAAATTATTTATATTTTTTTATCTTTAAACCTAAACTGTTGTTAAGAAGATAAACACAAAAATTTCATATTTTTAACTGAACAAATTCATTGAAAACTTAATTTAAATATGGAATTAGTTTATACTATGAGATATTTAAATACTTATAGTTTTTGCAAAAATTTGTGTTTGAGAAAAAATGTAATTACTTACTACGTTTTTAGGTCATATATCAAAGCATCCACACATATCCTCACTATTTCATTTACCATACTTCTCGGAATTGCAACATCAGATATTTTAGAGCTTTCTATAAAGGATAAGATATTTCTACCCTTCGAAGTACTTCTTATAATTTCTTTGACATTAATATTCTGCAGAAAAACAAGTTAATATATTTTAAAAGCATATTTTGTAAAAACTACAAATTTATCATAAAATTCACTTTTAATATTTAAATATACAAACATAAATTCCGTGATAATCTTCAAAAACATATTGTACTATAAATGAAATATAAGCATAAAGAGTAAACTGTTACATGAGATGTTTCACATCTAACTAATAAAAATATTAGATTTCTTTTATTACTTAAATTTGAATTATTCAAATATTTATCATAATAAAATATAACTCATCTCAATAATTAATGAATTTATATAGCAAAAATAGAATTGGATTAAGTTTTAAAAATTATAAAAACAAAAAATTTATAAATTTAAAGGCATGGACTTTATTTCTCAACTATAAGAGAAATACATAAAATACTTTTTTAAATTTTGCAATTATATTAACGTAATAAATTTAAAAAATATGAATTTTATTATTGTGAACTAAATTTTAATAATATTCCAGAAATATAAAGCAGTGCAATATTCTTAGGAACAGAAAAATATTGTTTTATTTAGATACTATTACTTTAAACAATCTTATTTTCCATACACATTTTACATAAATTACTTGAAATTACTGAAAACAAATGTCTCCTTTAAATTTTCTAATTAGTTAATAAGGTCATAATGGTTAAGATTTCATACATTTTAGTTAAAAAATATTTATATTATATTTATTCATCAACTTTATATCAGGCAAGATCAATTAAGATATTTTTTTATTCACTCAGTTAATGATCCATAATCTTCATGATGCACAATTATAGACATCCTGTTTAAGAACTATCAAACATTCTAATGTTAAACAATTCATAAAATAAAGGCTAAAATTTTTATTTTTTTGATAAAATAATTTTTCATACAGAAGTTTTTGTTTCATGCTTATAACTGCAGTACATAATGTTTACCTACAGAAAGAATAAAATTGACTACTGTCGAAGATTTTTAAATACACACACACACATCTAACTACAAATAATATTAATTTAAATCTATATTTTTATGTGGGTGAATTACAAATATATAATTAATATATATATATATATATATATATATATATATATATATATATATATATATATATATATATATAGTATACATTATATTGAAATCCAGTTATTACCTCAGAATATGAATATGTACTGTGTATACATTGTATCTGTGGAACAACTGTCTCATCATTATCTTGTATAATGTCTTCCTCTATTTTAGGTTCACTACACTGAAAATCAAACCAGAGAAATTAAAAGTTTACAATAAAGCTAAAATACTGCTGTTATTATTTTAACAATTTTTAATTTATTTAAATATTAATTTAACATAAATTTATAAATTGTAAAAATATTCATTAAAATTACAGTATTAGATTACTTACTGAAATAACTTCAAAATTTACTGCTGGATTTTCTGTTAAACAGATCTTTTTAGCATCTGATTCCAATGGTAACTTATGGTTTGCTGTTAGCTTTAAAAGTTTCTTTCTTGTTCCTAGAGTTAAACCAATGCTTTTGAGATCATTATCAGTCAGATCAATTAGTAATTCCCCATCTATGTCTTCATCTGTTAGAAAATTCAATAAATTAACAATAAATGTTGTTATTCTTACAATAACAATTAGTCATAAAATAATATGCCGTAATGAGATGTATTTGTCATTAGATCCAAAAGGTTGCCATATGTTATACACATGCCAATCAGTAAGTATTTCAGAATTAACCAATGTGTAAGTTTCCTGTTTTAAAGGTTTAATGCAATATGCATTTAAAAAAGGTTGATACAAAACAGTTTTCCACTTTTGTATGAAAATAATAAAGTCATCACAGTCTGTAACAATGAGTTCAAGAATTTTTGAAAATATTGGATATTCTTCAGATGTATTTTGACTATTATTTAAACAAATGAATAAACCTTTGCGATATTCAGTACCATTCAACTTTACTTTTTGGAATTCGAACTGTATCAGAGATTTTTAAATTATATTGAAGTAATACATCACATTTTTACAAAACAATATTGGCCTGTATTTTACACCTATTATTTGCATATTTTTTTCGTGTTATCTTTCAAGCCCCATGATAAGCAATGAAATAACTGATGAGCATTTGCTAAACTCTTAGCAATATTTTTAAAATTGCAATTAATTAATGCACGTTTTTAAAAAACTATGCTTAGCTTCATATCTCATGCACCACATTTGAATCATGGGACCAAATTTTGCAATACACTCTGAATAATGTAACATGTGATGGTGTTTATTAATAAATTTACAGTTTGGGAAAAGTTCTTTAAATTTTTCATGATGCTCTAATATCAGATTTTCTAAATAGCTTAATGCGCCTTTTGTCAAGGCTGGAGAAAAAATAATTTGCATTATTCTTAACAATAAATGTAAAAGATATAAATAATCATTCATAGGGATTAAATCAAATATAATAAAAGGAACAACTCTCATAAGACACCACATTTGAGCAGATCTTTGTTTTAAACTATGATCATTTATATTTTGTATGCTTACTTTAGAAAAATTTGATGATGGTTTATTTTTATTTCAAGGATACCATATTTAAATGAATGCAAGCGTTCATTTATGACTTCAAGTGTTAATCCATCAATTGGTTCAACATAAAGTATATGATTTAAAACTAATTTTACTTCCATTGGACATATACCCTCTAATAAATCATGCATTGCATCAAAGCAAAAATTTTCAGTAACATGAAAATATTTTGAATCATTTAAAATGCAACCCTCTTTTACACCTGAACTACTGCAACTAGATTTTCCGCCTTGTTGCAGATGTTGCGATGCAGTGTTCTATGCCTTTTTCAAACTTGGTAATTCTAAACTCGTATTGCATTTCTTCCCTGCTAACCATACATAAATGGCAAAAATGCTTAGCAGATGGACTTAGAAGGCCAAACAGAGCATGCAATGCTAAAGAATCAGCACAAACCATGGCTATTGACGCATGCAAAATTACAGATTTATTTTTTACATTAACCTGAACTCCCTCATCAGATTCCAATAACTTTATATCATGCATAAAAGGTTGGAGTATTGCAGAAAACCCATATTTCTTCAAATCTTGAGAATGGCATAAGGCCAATAAATGAATATTTGTCATTGCTGAGTTTAGATGAGTGGGAAAATTTAGAATTGTAAAATAAAATACTCCTAATTCATGAATCTTCGTTTTGGAACCTAAAGGATTGCACACTTCCAGTTCATCAAAATATAATTGAATTTCAAATGCATCAGAATATTTTTGAAAAAATGGATGCTTTTTATGTATATCACCATCTGAGAATTTTCTTAAGATATTCTCAGGATTGGAAACTTTTTGAAGTTTCAGATAATTAAATACTTCAGGATTACTTAAAATTGAAGAAAGAGTATGGACAATTGATATATATTGAAAAGTATCATTTTTAATTTTTACCTCATAATTTTCCAATACTGAATTATACTCCTGATCACTTCTGCAACCTAAAAATATTTCCTTGGGATTAAAATATCCAAACTCAGTTTTGTAGTACTTTATTTGTTCTTGTCTTTTTTTCAAACCTTTAAAGGGATCTGAAAACTGTTCAAACTTCAACATCAAATTTAAGTAATTTTGATTTTGGGTACTTATACCACTTTGTTGTACAAAGTTAACAACATCATCTTTTATCTTTGAAACAATATTTGTGGTTATATTTCCACATATATTAATCATTTGATCAACAGCAGTAAAAGAGATGTCACTACGACTTTGTAAATTTAAAATCGCTTTTGCAGCAATATTTTTAATTATGAATGGAAATGTTTTTTTATCTTTCTCATTTAACATTATATTTTGATTATCAATTATCGTAGGAATTTTGGAAGGAATATGTATTAACTCTGATTTATTCAGTGAACTTGAAAGTTCCTCAACTAAATTTTTAGAACAATTTAATGTATGCAAGTTTAGTTTCTTCTCATTTATTACTTTATGTTTAGTTAAATAATGTCGAGCTAAACTTGAAAAATGGCGAAAGCTTTTTCTACAGATTTCTATGCCACAAACAAATACGTTACTACCATCACCTGTAAGAGAAAGATGATGTTTTCTTCTAAAATGCCTGCCTAAAGCACATATGCTTTTAGTTTTAGCATTACACTTATAACATATGTAGTTATTCATTTTATGATTTTTGGAATACACGTAATGGATGTTAAAAAATCGCAAAATTGGTAATAATTGCAATGTTTATCCTGAAATATTAAAAGAACTATATAAATATATATTTTAATTTTAAATCTATTTCAAATGATAAACTAAATCTTTATTATCAGTTAGCAATCAAAACATTAAATTCAGAATTACACAAAAATATATGAAAGAAGTACAAAGTATGAATATAATAACTTATTTTTGTAATTAAAAATGCATGAAAATTAATAATTGAATAAAATTTTTAATTGATATGCCTTTTCTTCAGTAGTACTCATTGTTAAATCATTTGATAGAACTAATTATGTTTACAAAGTATTCAAATGATTAATAAAATATAAATCAATTCTAACTCAAAAGTAAATTCTTAGTTAAATTAAAATAGGGAAGTTTTATATTATAGTTTATAGAATATTATCAAGTAATATTCTGTAGATTAATATTTGCTTTATATTGCATTAATATTTGAATTAAAAACTTCGAACTGTTTATGCGAAAATATATTTTTTTAAAACACTTGAGTAATGTATTCGATATTAACCGCACTTTTAAATCAATGCAATAAACTATATTAAAATAAAACTTTTATAATACACATTGGATATTTAAATCGACGAGAAATTTCTAAATTCTTCCATTGTCACATTTACACATTTTCGAAAGTATAAAAATTTAAAAATGTATTCTTTATAAATTATTAGTTTAGAATTAATTAAATTTTGGTAGAAAAAAGTATTTGAAATAAAATAAAATTTCCAAATATTTTCATATTATTAAATTCTTTTAATTAAAAATTTTACATAGTATTAACATTAATTGAAAACGAATTCTATTCGAAAGTTTATAAAATAGTAAAAAAACATAACTATGATGATTTCATTTAAACATTCAATTAATGATAAGATATAAAGACTTACCGTAAAGTTTCTGCGCTAATTCATGACCAATTATATTTTTAAATATTCAAAGATCGCTATTACAAAATGAAGGTTTGAATTCCTCCATTTTTAGCGAAACTAAACCGAAAGTATAGAGCCACGTGATGATTTCAACCAATCAGAGCACATCCCATTTGCTTTTTTGCCATAAACACATCAAAAGAGAGTGGAAATTGCTTTGAATCGAGAATGGAGTGTTGGATAGAGCACTTCTTTCCCCACTTAAGTAGGAAAGGATTCAATTTACATCTTTTTGGAGCACTAAATATCTGTCGCTCATCGAGTGGTGAAAAACCACTCGATTTTTTTAAGAGTGAGGAACTGTTTTAAGGATTTTTTGACGTTGTTGTAGCTCATGGCTGTCATCGATAATTTTTTGTATAGTGTCATTGAGTTCGTTTATTTGACTATTGAAAAATTCAATGGTCTTCTGGCAACTTTCCTTTATATGGTCATTTTCAGGAGCTTCCAGTCTACACTTTTCCTGAGTTCTCATTTGCGTAATGTCGTCACGACGTTGACAAAGCGCAGCTAGAGTTGATTGTTCTTTTGACGCAGGTGCAAATAGAGAGAGAGTTCTATGGCGTCCATATTGAGCAAGAGCCATTGCATCTGATTTATCAGACTTTGCTAAAGTTCCGTGGGACAAGATAAAACTTTTTACTTTTCGAGTATTAGCTCGATGTACAGCAACATTCTTATCAACAAGAAAATGTGCTAAGCCAAGCTCATATTTTCCAGTGTTTTCTAAAGTTACTAGAGAATTAGGTAGGATATCTAAAAATTTTTGAAACAACTGTTGCCAACCAGTAGCATCATTGTCAAACTTGATAGTGCTCCTTTGGTTGTGAGCTGCAGCAACATTTTTAAATTTTCCGATATCAATTCCAATGAAATTTTGATAAGATGTAACCATATTAATAGCCTCGATAGTTTATTGATTTAAGATTGTAAACGGGTGCATATATATGTCCCATGCAACTATTCAAACGTATCGAGAGATAGGGCTAGTGTACCTTGATTAAAACGGTTGTAATACCAATGTTTTATCGGTCGCACACGCCCGTGATAGCCCTATTCCTATAGTGAGTAGGGTTATCTTTCCCTCTTGTTTTCTTTATATCATATTTTTGACTTACAATATTTTAGGGAGTGTGGTATGTTATCAGCTAAAGATATTGCAGCAGTAAAAACTGCTATTGAAATATGTAATAACCCTGAGTTAAAAAGGGAAATACTTTGTGCATTTGGGTCAGATTATGACATAAATAAAGGAAGTTATGAGTATGGTAACAAAAAACAGTGGAATGAAATAGTAGAGAAAAAAGCAGCAGTAATACTAGAAAATTTAGGTATAGCAAAGCAACTGCAGGAAAAAGTAATGGGTATTGTGTTCTCAGTTGGGGTAAGAATGCTAACTTGGGCAGAGTATCATGAGAGAACTCTTGGGTTTTCACGTGAGTACAGTATCAATTTTTTAAATAGTTCTTTTTTCACACAGCAAGGAATCATCGACAATAAAAAAGCGGCAGAGGAGTTAATGAGTGACAAAAATCTAAGCATTGAGCAAAAGTATAAGTTAGCTTGCCTTTATTGTTTTACAGATCATATTCCTGCTTTATACAGGCAAATGACAAAGGAGGATAAGGAAAAGTTCTATAGTACTAGACCTCAATGGGTCAAGCAGCCAGAGTTAGTAAGATTTTGGTCTTATTATCTAATGGGTGAGATAGATAAACTAAAGGGGGAAAAAACCCTAGATCAATATAGACTGGAAAAAGCCGTAGAGAGTGGAAGTAAAGCAGCGGTTGAATATTGCTTAGAGAAAACAAATTTAAGGAGGAAGAAGGATGCTATAGTCGATGCCGCAGTGGAAGCAGTTAAATGTAGAGTTAGAGCAGGGCCATATACCGAAAAAGATCGGGTTGTTTTTCAAAATCAGAAATATAAAGATAGTGAGGAATCATGGGTGCCAAGTGATTACTATATGGACATCTTGTCTTTTCTTTTATCAAAGATGGGAGAGGATCAACAGATAGAATTTTTAAAGAAAGATATTGAAGATGTTAAATATAAAAGAGAACCATTTGAAGACAGCAGGCGTTCCAGAGTACTGGAATATTTTTTAAATTGGCCATATCAGAATTACTTTATGGAGACGGCAGGACTGATGTGGGAGTTTCTACCAGAAAGGAATTACGCTGTTCTGTTACTAAAGATTTGCGATAAGATTGAGTCTAAGGATGGAACTTTAAAGTATGATGAGGAAAAAAGCTACGATTACAGGGGGCTTTTAAAGGAATTTTGGTATCAAAGTCCTGAACGTTACAAGAGGTATGTTCTTAGTAATCAGGAAGTAACTTATAGAACTAATGAACCATTTGAAACTAAAACTGGCGTAGGGTTATTAATTAAGTTACTTACCTTAAAAAATTTCACTTATGAAGATGGACAAAACATTGGGATAATTTTAGCTAGTGCATCGGATAAAGAGAAAGAAAATATTATCTCTTCTAAAGAGTTGAGAAACATCTGTATTAAGCTGATAAAAGAAGAGAAATGGGGAATACTAGATCGGTTTGTACTAAACTGTTTTTCATCCAAGGAAGAGGCGGATAAGTTTAAGAGGGAATTGAGTTTTACAAAGGAAGCTCAGCGTATTTGCATTGATTTTGTAAAAAATGATAAATGGGATGTAGCTGAGTCATTCATCAAGTGGAGTGCTTTACCTGAAGAGGAAATAAAGCAACTCAAGAGAGAAATTATTTACTCTGAGGATGGTAAACGTGCATGTAGGGATTTGGTTTTGTATAAAGAGGATGTGGAAGTTGCAAATAAGATTTTTAAGTGGTGTTTTTCTTCTGAAGAAGAGGTTAGAGAGTTTAAGAAGGAATTGATTTTTTCAGACGCTGGAGTAGGAGGTTGTTCGACTTTGGTGAGAAAAGATAAAATGGGACCTGCTAACGAGTTTACTAATTGGTGCCTTTCTTCTCAAGAGGAAATCAAGGAATTTAAGAAAAACTTTGCCCATAGAATGGGAGATTTTATTTGTGAAAACTTAATATCAGATTACTCAGAAGAAGATATTTACGATGAGCAAGGTTATTATACGATTGGTCGCACAACTAAATTCAATGGAGGTAAGTGGGAAGAAGTTGAAAAGTTTTTGACTTGGTGTTTTTCATCCGAAGAGGAAATAAGTGATTTTAAGAAAAATGTATTACTCAAAGAGTCTGGTAAAGAAATTCATTTCAACTTGATTAAATCCAATCAATGGAAAGAAGCTGAAACATTTTTTGCTTGGCTTGGTTTGTCCGCTGAGGAAGTAAAAGAACTGAAGAAAGAGACTCTTTTTAATTATGATGCAGCTAGTGAGATGTTCAGTGAACTGATGTATAGTAAAGAAGATGATGAAAGATTTGTTGATTATGGAAGTAAACAAGAAGCAATTGAACTATTTTTAAGATGGTACTTAACAGATAAAGAAACAGTTCTCGAATTTAATGATGAATTCAAGAGCGAATATCAAGATATAAATGAAGAAGATGAAGCTGTCCTCAAAAATTTTGATTTGATGATAGAACAACATTTAAATGATTTAGATGAAGAACAAAGGGGAGTAAAAAGAAAATCTGAAGCTTTTTCCCCCAGCAAAAGGCTCTGCAATTTAAAGCTTGAAAATAGAGGAGCAGAATATGGCAAATGAACTAATTAAGTTATTTTTAACTGGTGGAGTGGGAACAAAGAGAGAAAATTTTCAAAAGAAATTTGAAGCATTATTGAATAGTGTACCAAAAATCCATTCACCCCTTAAACCAGAGTTTTTTCCTTATTTCTTTCTTGGGTCGGTTTTAACACTTCCGTATACTGAGTTAAATGGTAAGATTGGTATTAAGGCTTCATCCGTAAAAATAAACAGTAAATAAAGCTAGCTTTTAAACAATAAAGCTAGCTTTTAAAACAATAAAGCTAGCTTTTAAAATTGAAAAGGATCAAAAGACAAAATTAGTATTTAAGACTATTGCTGTTGTTGATAGAGTTCGTAAGGCTCAACGCCTGACTGTAGATGAATTTAAAGAAGCATTAGGAAGTTTGGGTTTAACTCAAGAGGAATTGAGTGACTGCGAAGTAGAAGGAGAAATAGTCCATATTAAAGATGGAAAGCTAAATATAGAAGAATTGAAGGTAGTAGAAGGAAGAGAAGGAAAAAGCTTAGGTGCAACACTTGGGAAAATAGCTGGTAGTCCATTGCCCAGGATCAGCGAAGAAAAAGCAAAATTCAAAAAGGTGAAAAAAAATGTAGCAGTAAGTAATTTTGATAATGCATTGAAAAATTTTTCTAATACCGAGAGTGCAAGACAAGGTGTAGAAGAGTTTTTAAAAAACTTAGCACAGATATATAGATCAGAAAAAGCACTTCCTGGGTTAGACGAACAGTTAATACATTTATATATTTTAAAATATCGAACATAACTTGTTTACTTATTATACTTAATTTAAAATTTTAAAAATGTATAAATACAAAAAATATATGTACCCAATTTCTAAGCAATTATTTCACAGTAGAGTGAATTGGCTCATTTAATATTTTGAAATTATTTATTTTATATATAGATTAGATTATTTTGAAATTATTTACATATTTAGGATTGAATCTGTTTGGAATCTATGAGGAACTTGAAATTTACAACAATAAAAACATCACATTTTGAGCATATAAACATTTTTTAAGAAGGTTGGTTGGTTTGTCACTCAATGGTAATTTTTTTGCACACGAGGGCTAATTAGACAGGGACCTAAGGTTTAACGTGGATTCTGAACCACTACAAACATCCATGCCCAAGGTGGGATTCAAACCCACAAACAGTTGGACCGAAGGCAAGAGCACTAACCATTCAGCTGCAAGCTCGGCTTGTTGGAGAAGGAGTTATGAATATTGATTAAGTCTAATTAGATATGGAAAGTAACTGAATGCTAATTTAAAACTAATAAAATTAAAAATTTTTAATATTGATGAATGCATATGAATAGCTTGTTAGAAAATGTATTTCATTAAAATAAATAATTAACCCTATTAAAAAATATGTGAATACAAAATTAGAAGTGTTGGAAATCAAGGAAACTTTCTATTTGTCGTTTACTGTTACTTATATTGTCTATTTCTGTTTTCAAATAAATTTCAGTTAAAATTTGTGATTTTAAAATAATACTTTGAGAACCATTGTCATAATTATTGCAATTTGTAATATAAGGTAAAATATTCCTTTCATTCAAATAATATTTCATGAAAAATAAATCACATATGATAATTATATTGGTTTATTACTTTAAAAGATATTAGAGTTAATATATATTAAAGACTCTTTGATTTAGCAGGCACAGAATAAGAAATATTACCATCAAAAAATATCAACAATGAAATATATATAATTTAAATACCACTTACACACATTAATAAATTTTAAACAGATTCATATCCAGTCACAATCAATAACAAATAATGCACATTCAAGCATAGAATTTTTAAAGTGAAACTAAATGTTCACATTTATAAATATCTCACTACCATACAATAATAAAACAATTTAACAGATACCAATAGGACAGTGCAGATGTAGTAGTAATTAGAAATAGTCAATATTTAGATGGTTTAAATATTTTTCAGTAACAATCACTAGTAATATATGACAGACATGTTAACTACCATTTATATAGAGTTAGCTATCATTGTTACTTTAACTAAACAAACTGTTTTTAATATTTTCAAAGATTATTTAAATATTAGTTAATTAAATACATATATCATTTTAGGTTTAGAAAGAAATTAAGTAAAAACACATTACTTGTAAAATGGCTACTTTTAGAAATTTTTTTAAACATTTAATAATTGAAATTATATTAGATACAGTTAAAAATTTTCAGCATGTTAAAAATTTTGATTACAATGAAAAAACTTTTTTTATTTAGAGTTACAAAACTCAAGTTAATTTGCTATTAAATATTTTTAAACATTAATAGATGAATTAAAAAATTTCCTAAAAATTATGCAACCATGAGTTAACATTTTATTTTATATAATATATATAAAGTTAATTAGGTATATTTTTTAAATCCTTTTACATCACATATTTATATTGTATACAATTTTTTTTTTTTAAAAAAGTGTTTCTTTACACAATAAATTTTTTAGTACAAAGAGATACAAAAGCACTATCTTCAAGGATAATGGAAACATTTCCTTGTTCCCAAAATATTTTCTCCAAATGACCAATAAGAAAGGAATGATACAATGGAACAATTACATAAAAGGTCACTAGGAAAAAATATTTAAAGGTTGGGAAAAGAATACAACTCCTTATTAATATGCCATAAAAGAAAAACTAATAAATCCTGAAAATAAGTTTTGAAAACTTTAAAAGTTTTATCACAAACACTTTTAATATTCCATAAAATGCAACTGACAACAACAATAAAAGGAATTATTTAAATTTCACTTCAGCAGAAACTTCTTTTAGTTTGGAAACCAATTTATATATACAGGTAAATGTAACAGTTAATCACTCCAAGGCCATGAAAGATCTAGCTTGAAAAGTTATCACGGATAATCCTATATTATAAATTGTTTTAACAAAATTATATCCTAATAATTTATAATAGGTAAATAAACCTTTACCTATTATAAATAGGTAAAGGTTTATTTATTATATATCCATATAATAAATAAACCTTTACCTATTTCTAAAATACTTTATCCTTTTATAAAATACTGAATGGAATCCTAAAATACATAAAACATTAAAATATTTTACCTGTCAAAATTTTATTCAGTATCTTACAAGAAAATTGTAATTTATTTTAAAGCAACAGAATTTAATGATATAAAATAGTATTATGTTCTATTAAAAGAGAAATTTTTTATAAATGCTACATAAGTACTGGTTATTATTGCAGCATAAAAAGAAATACATAAAGTTATCCTACAAAACTTAAAGAAATATTTTAAATAAATCTTTGATCTAAAACAAAATATTTTATAATCTTAATTTTCAAATATAAAAATAAAGTTTTACAGAAATATCTTTCAAATAAAGTTTTTAACTACAAATAAACTTGAGTGGAAAATTTTTTCTGAAAATATCAAATATTGCTAGATGATATTTGCAAAAAGATATTGATTAAAATTTGAAATAAAAAAATTTTGTTGAATAAATATTTTAAGTACTAAGAAAAAATAACTAAATCTTTTTAAACCCTGTGGCACTAATAAGAAATAATAAAACTAATACTACAAATAAATGCTATAAATAATAACATTTTAATCTAAAATTATAAGGATTTGAATAATATATATATATATATATATATATATATATATATATATATATATATATATATATATATATATATATATGAGAAAGAAAATTTTTTAATAAATTAATAACTAAAGTTCAGAAATTGTTAATGAATATATAGTTTCTTTTATTAAGTAATCATCATGTAATAATTTTTCTTAAAACTGTATTTCAATTATTTGAAACATTTCTTTCATAAAAATTTTATTAGATATATTTTTATAAAGATATCTTATATATATATATATAATTTTATTAGATTTAATCATAATAAAACTATTAGAAGAGGTTATTCACTTATGCAAATTTATGATACATTTCTAATGAAGTAATTAGTAACAATTCTACATTAAAATATTATTGCAATTAAGCAAAAAGAATAAAATGAAGCTAAAATTTCACATAAATTCTAGCTAGATTGGAAATCTTAAATTTTCTGCTGAACAATGTAATAAAATCTATAATTTTCACAATTGTAAACTTAAATATATGCTTTTTTCTTACTTAATTTAGAAATCAAAAATATAAATTGAAATAAGAAAATATTAATTATTTTTATACATGAATATACATTAAATAATTTTGATCTCCATTAGAATTATAAGATTCATATTTGTCCGTAAATAAATTTAAATTTTATAGCAAAAAAGTCTTAACATTTTACATAAAAATATAGCTATTCATAATCTTATACAATATTTAATTGTTATGAAACAAAGCAAATATATATATAATATTTATTAATCTTTTTCTCAGCTTTAACTACTAAACTTTTCTATTAGTCAAACTCTGAAAAGAAATATTTATAACATGTAAAAACTAGTTCTAAATGGACTACATTCTCAGCAATTTACAATATGAATTTGAAAATTAAAGATATAATATAAATATTCATTTCCCTCAAAATGAAAGGAAATTAATAAGTACTTAGTTCCAGTAATATGATTTTTCTCATATACATTACTTTTGACAGATACAAATTTTCAAATACTGGACAATACATTTAATATATATTTTGACCTAGTAAATTTTACAGTCATATTAAGCAATTTAAACTGTAATCAACAATGTTAATAAAAAAATTTTATAATATAAAATGAAAATAATTTTTTCAAAACTCTACAGATAAACTTAACTAAGTGGAAGCATTATGCAAATGTTGAAATTTTTGACATCCCATAAAAGTGAAACTGTAACACACACGCGAAAAAGTAAAGCTCGTTTAGTTGATTGTCACATCTAATATACTTGACCTTTTAAGTACCATAATGCCCGAAGAAAATATAATCCAAATTCCAGTATAATCTAAATCCTAAAGAAAAAATGAAATAGGTCAAGTTGGAGTTATTATACTAGAATTAAATTGTTGCAGAGCGTCTTGGGCAATTTTTTTCAGTTGTTGTACTTCATTCTCAAGCATTAACGAATTTGCCTCTAAAACCTTCAAAGATTCAGAAATATCACGTACTTCTGAAGCATATTCTTGAAGACGGAAATATTTACGAACTTCGTGATATCGTTGGAGTGCTGTTTTCATTAAAACAACAGCGGTCAAAGAGAAACATACGACAGCTAATAGGAAAAGACGGCTCATGGCCTTTTTTCGCACCGTTATTTTCATGTGCCACAACTCAAAGGATATACCAAATGTGTAGCACATAGTTTATAACATAAAAATGATATAAATTATTTGAGGCTTTCATTGACAGTTCGAAATTAAGTGTCAGGACTATAATAAAGGCCTTCGAAGTAAAATAAATTTTAATACATCCTTAGGTTTATAATAGTATTATTAACTCTAAAACTGTGATTCAGAGTTAATTCATTTGAAGTCAGGATTAATCAAATTACAATCGTTGGGGCAGACATCATGTTTGTAAATAAACAAAATAACGGAAGTTACCTCCATTCGGTTAACAGTTATAGATAGATTAATTATAAAATGAGCTATGGTTTTGTGAAAAACACTGTATGGCTGGCAGTTTCTGTAAAGCGTAGAATAGAAGGCGCTACTATCGTCGAGATCTAAAAAACTTCCGGTACGAAACTTCCTGCTTACTAATCCATTATTGTCTTATACAAATTGTGCTTGTTTTCTGTAGTTTCCATTGCATTTGAGAAAGATGCATTTAAAAGTAATTATCCTATAAAATGTTTTGAAATGCAGAAAGCAATTAAAGGCAGTAGTTATTGCGAAGCATTTGGTTGCAATATGCGAGTTGTAACAAATTTACTTTCGCAAGTGAAAATGTTAAAATTTCCAATGGAACCCGATTTACAATTTTTAACTTAATTAACTATATATGAAATCAACTCTTAAAATAAGACTTAAATTTTAATTTCAATAAAACCTAATTTGTATAAAATATTAATAAACAACAAGTAAATAAATGCATCATAACAATTTTGTTCTGCTGATTATTGATACCAATTCATATATTCTAGCGTGATCAAGAAAATTAAAAAAAAATTTATAATACTATGAATGAAAGCATAAATAATACCTTGCTTAGTATTTGAAATGATTTATAGTTCAATCGCGTGCAAAGCATATTTCCTGAAATTTTGGAATAAATGAATAAAATTAAAAATTAAATAAAGAAGAAAATTATTAACAATTGAGATAAATAATAACAAGAGTTATAGAATGCGCGTTACAATACGAGGGTCACTCTGAAATTTTTGTGATACACCTAGGTTTTTAAAGTTATACTTACAAAACTTTAGGTGCGTTCAAAGTAGTTTCCTCCAGTATTAATGCACTTTAGTAGTATAAGTTTACGGGTTCTGCTTCAATGAAGAGGAGGAAGATGATCGGCTATGCGCCAATGAGGAGGAGGAAGTTGACGGTTTCTGAGCCATCAGGAAGAGATGTGTCAGTACGGGTTCTGCGCCATGAGGAGGGAGAGATAGTTACTGATAAGATGAGAATTTTTGTGGGGAGATAGAGATAGTGTGAGATATTTTTTCCAGGGAATAATTTAAGATAAAATGGAAATTTGAATACATAAAATCAAGAAAGGTTAAACTAAAACTGTTATTTAAAGTATTTCGTTTTACTGTGAAGGTGATAATTATAATCATCACTGAAACACGCTTTTATTCCTGTAGTTTCATGCTAACAAAAGATGATAAGTTTCAGAATTAATTTGTCAAATAATCAAGTCTTGTGTTGCAATGGAGAAAACATATGTGGAACCGGGTCACGAAGCAAGTTTTGGTGGTGTAAATGCCTTATACCCTGCTGCTCAAGGGAAAGTACCAAGAAACACAATAAAAAAATGGTTGGAAGGCGTAGACGCATACACTCTACACAAGCCGGCCAGACGGAATTTTCCAACGAATAGAGTTATAGTATATGGAATTGATCATCAATGGCAAGCCGATTTGGTAGATCTATTACACCTGCGAGAATACAATCAAGGTTTTTGGTACATTTTAACATGTATAGACATTTTCTCTAAATATGCATGGGCTATTCCTCTGAAAACAAAACACGGGGAATCTATAGTGAAAGCTTTCCAAATTATATTTGCAGAACTTTTCCCAAAAACTACTCAAGTTGATAATGGTAGAGAATTTCTGAACAAGAAATTTCAAAACTTTTTAAAACTGAATGGTGTTAAATATTTCACAACGCATAATGTACAAAAAGCTTCCGTAGTTGAGAGATTCAATCGCACATTGAAAACGAAAATGTGGAAATATTTTACTGCACATAATATCTTTAATTATGTTAATGTATTAGATCAGTTGATAAGGAGTTATAACATCACTTATCATTCAAGCATAAAATTGGCTCCGATTGAAGTAAATAAAAGCAATGAACGTGAAGTGTGGTTTACATTATATGGAGATATGGAATCAGTGAAAATGGGATCGTACAAATTCAAAATAGGTGATATTGTTCGTGTTTCCAAAACTAAACTAATGTTTAAAAAAGGGTATGAAAAAAATTGGCCAGAAAAATTATTTCAAATAAGTGAATGTATGAGAAAGCAATATTTCATGTTTAAAATAAAGGATTTATTAGAGGAACCCATCAAAGGATCCTTTTACTCACAAGAGTTACAGAAAGTGGAACTAAAAAATAATTATGTAGTAGAAAACATTTTGAAAAAGAGGAGAAGGAAAGGTCATGTAGAATATTTTGTTAAATTTCGTGGTTATCCTCAAAAGTTTAATCAATGGGTTACAGGGAAAAACTTATTCACATTATAAAAAGCAAGTATTTACTATTAAATTGCCATTTAGCAAAATGAGTTTTTACGCGACATTACCTAGCGACAGTTCTATGAGTTATTTTAGTGATAACAAAATATCACATTTTATTACTCACTTACCACAACCGATTGAATTGTTAGGAGAGTGGGAAGTTGGACTGGTAGAGTTTATCTATCCACATACGTGGTATAATGTGAACTGTCAAAATAATTTAATAGGGTTCGATTTATTAGGCAACGGTAAAGAAGTTGGACGAAGAATACCCATAGGATGTTATGAAACAGTTTCAGATATTATAAAGGCTATCACTATTGAAGATATGAAAGACAAAAATGTTTTTAGTTACAATCATGTAACAAAAAGAGTTAAAATAAAAGTAAAAAAAGACGTAAAGCTTGTTTTATATTCTGGATTAGCAGAAATGTTAGGATTCGAACCCATTGAAATTTCTGGTACAACAATAGAAAGTTCAAATGTAGCAGATCCTTCTGCAAATTATAAGGTATTATTTTTATACACTGATATTGTCGAGCCACAAATTGTAGGAGATACATTTGCTCCCTTACTAAAAATTATAAAAGTTACAGGAAAGGATGGTGATGTCATAAATGCACAATTTGATCGGCCGCACTAATTACCACTCAGTCGGAAAAATATAGAAATTTTAGAAATAGTTATAAGAACTCACAAGTGTCAACTTACACCATTCGAACGAGGGCGCTCATACGTAAAGTTACACTTCCGACAAAAGTACCTTTCATGATGTATGTGCCATATGAATGTTGAAGAAATCTTTTGAAGACCATTTTTTAAATCAAGCAGGTGGTGGGTTAAATTATTACCAAGGTGCGACTTTTCAAAAAGGGTATAGGTTAGGAGGAATTTTTCGATCATTTTTCAGAGCAGCTGTTCCACTTTTGAAATCAGGCGCAAAAGCTGTAGGAAAACAATTATTTCATAATGGTGTGGATATGATAAATGATTTATCTAAAGGACATGATTTAAAGAGTACAATGAAACGACGTTTAAAAGAAGTAAGTTGGTAATTGACTGATAAAGATTCAACTAAAATAAAGACGATGATTGGTTCAGGACGCAATAAAAGTAAGAAACGCGTCAGAAAAACAGTCAGAATAACCAATGCTAAGAGAGTGAAAACACAGGATATTTACTCATAAGAATGACTGCTTTGATACATAAGGATTCTATTGCGTGTTCTAAATCTGAAGTGGACTTGTTCATTATTCCTCCCCCCCAAACAGCTATCGAAAAAGGACAATTTGTGGAATATCATCCACTTTCCAATATACGGGAAGGAAACCCTCTTGAATTCTTAATTTCTGGTAGTAGTGAAGAATATTTAGATACATCTTCATCTTACTTATATGTGAAAGTCAAAATTGTTAAATCAGATGGATCTCCATTACCCGAAAAAGAACCCGTAGCTCCAGTTAATTTATTTTTACATTCTCTTTTTTCTCAAGTAGATGTGAGTCTAAATGAAAGAGTTATCTCATCATCTAGCAACGCTTATCCTTACCGTGCTTATATTGAAACAGTTTTAAACTATGGGGAAGATGCTAAGAAAAGTTTACTTACATGTGAATGCTTTTACAAGGATACCAATTTAAGCTCAGTAGACCCCACAAGTGATTTAGCAAGCGATGGACTCAAAAAACGATATAAGTTAACTGCAAAGAGTCATACTCTAGATATGATAGGTTAACTACATTGTGATATCTTCCAACAGAATCGTCTTTTACTTAATACGGTTGATCTTAAATTAAAAATAACTCGCAGCAAGCCGAATTTTTGTTTACTATCACCTAAAACAGATGTCGAATACAATATTCTACTAGAACACGCACCACTTTTTATTCGAAAAGTAAAAATAAGTCCAGGAGTTTCGCTCGGTCATATGAAAGCGTTAGAGAGGACGAATGCAAAGTATCCAATGAATCGTATTTTATGTAAAACATACTCTGTATCAAAAGGTCCTTTATGCAAGATAATGCGTTTCTAGGTGTTATGCCTAAGCGTGTCATTGTGGCATGTTTAGAAAATGCTGCTATGAATGGACAATACAACTTGAACCCATTTCTGCTTGATCATTTTAATGTAAATTTTTTGAGTGTTTACATGGATGGACAGCCTGTACCTAGCAAACCTCTAGAATTAAATTTTGATACTTATAATTATATACGCGCTTACCATAGATTGTTTTCCGGCTTCAATCGAGACAAAGGTATTTACATATCTAGAGACGAATTTCCAAACGGACACACATTATATTTATTCGATTTAAGTCCAGACTCCTGTGATGGTTCGCACCTTAATTTATTTAGGCAGGGGAATTTAAGATTAGAAATCAAATTTTCTGAAGCTTTGACAAAAACAATTTCGGTCTTAGTATATGCTGAGTTTGAAAACATAATTGAAATAACAAAATCTCGTCACGTATTGTGTGACTTTGCTAAGAAAAAATAAACAGAGCACAACTATAGCGAATAATGTCTGAAGATAAATTTACAAGAGAATATTTCCTGGGCGTTTCCCCAAGTGATCATCTTCCCAAGACTATAACTACATACCCTACATGTTTTATCGCCAATGTTGATACATCTAAAAAATCTGAAAGCCATTGGTTAGCTTTCTATCTATCTGCACCGGATCAAATTGAATTTTTTGATTCATATGGTCAATCACCTACTTTTTACCAAGGATACATTTCTAATTTTATTTCTAATTATGTTCACATAAATTATAATCCTGTTACATTACAAAGCGATGTAATGGCAGTGTGTGGTCATTACTGTATATTTTATTTATATTCTCGATGTAGAAGGAAAAGTTTAAAAACTATTTTATCATCCTTTGTAAACAATCACATTTGTAATGATAACCGTGTCTAATAATTTTGTAGTAAAAAAGTTTCATGTTATGTCTGATTTTTATCAATAAATTTATTTAAATTTAATCTCTATGCGTTTTTGTTCATTTATCATGGAATTTCCAAAACTACAACACCCCTTCACAATGATTGCTTGTGGCCCCACAAGTAGTGGTAAATCCTACTTTGTCCGTGATTTAGTATCTTTCAGAAAAGAAACATTTTCTATCGTTCCTGATAAAATTGTGTGGTTTTATGGAATTTATCAACCCTTGTATGAAGAAATATCGAATGCTATTTTCGTGGAAGGCTTACCTACAAATTTTAAACAGTATCTGGGTGATAACACTTTATTTATCATTGACGATTTGATGAGCGAATGTGAAAATGATAGACGTCTTACTAATTTATTCACACGAGGAAGTCACTTTAAATTTGAGTATCATTTTTATCACTCAAAACTTTTTCACAAAGGAAGAGAGATTAGAGAAATTACTCTCAATGCTCATTACCTGTTACTATTTAAAAATCACCGTGATCTTACTCAAATAACACATTTGGGGAAACAGTTATTTCCTAAACATTTAAAATTTTTCCAAGAAGTATACGATGAGGCCACAAGGAAACCTTATTCATATTTATTAATTGATTTGCGTAATGATACTCCTTCAGGAGTATCATTACGCAAATCAATGTGTTCTTCAGAACTAAGGTTGCCCAATCATCTCAATACATATATCAAATAAAACATTGGTAAACATAAATTTTCTTCACTTAACAAAATGACACTGAGTAAAGAACAACTGAAACAGTTAGAAATCTTAAGAATCTGCTCTCCAAAAGTACGTAAAAATTTATTAACAAACTTTCCTGTATCGTGTGTAAAAGCAATTTGTGAATGTATTAAAAGGCAATCTTCCTTTCCCTGAGAAACAGAAACAGTGCTTGCGAAAACATAAAACAACTCTTCGGAAATTAACCGACAAGAAAACACCGCTCTTTAGAAAGCGAAAGCTGGTAATTCAAAAAGGGGGTTTCTTAAATATATTATTACCTGCTGCACTATCTGCATTGAGTTTTATAAATGAAATTCGCTAAAAAGTATGCTCTTGTGCCGGAAGATACGTTGTCTAAACATATTGTACCGACAAAACAACTCAATGATTTTGATAAAGAAATGTTAAAAATATTAAATAGCTCATTAGATAATTACGATAAAATTCAAAGATATCATGAACTATTGCAAAAGAAAATAAAAATGGAAAATTACAACTTACCTTGGTCGCTTGTTGTTAAAGAAGAAATAAACATTTCACCTGAAGCACCTGTGAAAAAAAAGAGAAAAATTCTCCCCCACTAGAAAACTCTGTAAATAATGAAGATACACCCAAGAATGTCAACGGAATAGTGAATGATATAGTTACACTTCAATAATTTTAAACTCCGTACCCATTTCTATGAAGAACAAAGCAAAAACGCTACTTGAGTTATTATCAGCGTACCCTTCAATTGTGAATTGGAATGAAACAGGAGAAATTATTTTTAAAGGGAAAAAGAATCAAAATTCTAACATAGCTGATATCTTTAATGTACTTTTCACAAATAAAAAGAAAACGAATATAATTGCGAAGAATGAATTTTTAACAACAATGAATGAACTAAATATTCCTCATCACTACATAAAAAATAAATATTTACTTACAGATTCTATATCCATACCTTCTCGAAAGAAAAGAAAAATTCAATATGAGAAACAAACTGTAAAGCATGAAGTACAGGTTGTAAAAGAATGGATATCATATTAATAAAAATTATTTTCTCGTATTTACACATATTATGTCTCATTTATTTAAATTATTTATTTGCGCACTATATATAAATTAACGTATAAATTCTAACATATAAATTTTCATTTATCATTTTCAATTTCAGAAATATATTTAAACACACTGATAAATTAAAAAAATAATTTCTGAAAAACAATTTTGTTTTTGCAAACATTTAAAATAAAAACTGGTGTAAAGAATTAATAATACAAATAAACATTATACTACACAAATTAGGGTTCAAAAATTTAATGAATACTTAAAATTTTACATTTCACCATCAAATTCAACATAAACATAAATGCAATTTATGAAGAATAGATTAGACTGACAACATTGTTAATAGATAATTTATCAAAAATTTTTTGTGTTTATACCTGAAATTTTACACAATTCCTCAGAAAGTTCTTTTACATCAATTAGTAGAAAAACTTCTTGGCCTAATTGTTCAAATTTAGCCTTATCAGTCATTAAAACACGATCGTGATTAAACTGAGAAAAACTGTCTACTATACACCCTCTACAGTTTAAAATTTCACGCAATTTAGGTGAAATGTGATGCTCTAAGCATTCCAGGAAAGATGCCATGCATTTAGATTCTATCTCTGTGTAATTTGCTTCATCCCCGACTGTATCAAAATTCCTTTTATTCATTACTTCGTCCCGTAAGACTACAGTGAATAAAAACTTTAACATCTCATTAGATATATCTCCAACAAAGTCTCGCAACAGTTTCACTGGACTTGCATTCAGTTCTATAGATGTATTTTTCAACTGAAAATTATTTGTTGAATTTGATTCTATTAATTGTAGCTGAAGACATCCAGAAGTAATAATGCCTATTAGATAATTATTCACCACAAATGATGCATTTTTATACGCTAAATTTGTTTCAAATATTTTTTGAGAAAATTCATACCAAGTAATTAAAGTGAATGCTACACCTTCCTTCGTAGGATAAGTTTCATTATTCTTATTAGTGACTATTTTCTAATATGCACCAACACATCCCCACGAAGTAATTGAATTCGCACTTCCACATCATATCCTAAAGAAAATGTTGGTAAGGAAATTTCGTCAACTTTTTCATATACCGCTCCATCCAGTCATTTGCAGGTATTCCATCATCGTTTTGGAAATGAACAATTTTACGTTTTTTAGACTGATGGGGAACAGTTTCAAGTATGCGTCGAAATGTTAAACTTATTCTTGGTTGTTTAATTTCTGGTTGTGGAGGAATGCCATGAGAATACAATTCATTTGTAGGCCTTTTCATGATTAGCAAAGACCCATTCTTCCTGTGGTAGGGCAATCGGAGAATACTTTTTTCGCTGAAAAATCATTTTTCTGCATGCACCCAAGCTAACAGTCGCGATTGGTGTATCAGGATCCAGGCAAGACTCATCATCTTTATGCTGTCCGATTCTTGAATTTCCATTTTCATATAAATTAATAAGCACATAATTATATTGACATCGTGTTTTAAATTCTACTGTCTTTTTTATTTCTAATAGAAGAGGTGTCCATTCTTTAGCTAGAACCGCATTTCCGGAAAAGACATATTTTAATCCTACGTCACCATATGCTGTTCCGGGAGGCTTGTATGTACGACCGTAAATTTTAACAACTGCATCTTCATAATCTAATTTTAAAAGCTCGTTCAGAAAAGAAGTAGCTTCCTGTTCAGTAAAGCAATCTTCATGATACTCTACGTTTAAATTATTTTCAGTTAAATATATCGAAATGTTTTTTTATATAAAATTTAAGCAAACTTAATTTTAAAATATACTTATAAAAACTATGCTAACCTAAGTTTAACAGAGTGATTTTATCTGCAAGTATGAGGCTTTATATATTCACAACTATGTGAACACACAATCCTAAAGTGACCACAGTCATGCGCCGTCATCAGTAAGCTGATTGTAGAAGCAAACAATGTAGATATAAAAGCATACTGATAGCGAATCATGCGTTTCTTGAAATGATCAATCATGAGATAAAGTATCTTAGGAAAGTGAATAAAGATTAGTCAAAGAGGCTAGTTTGATAAGAGAATCCGGTTTTTGCATACCTTATCACCCACCCCTTCTAGTCTTATAAAGTTCGTTTTGAAATTCAACACACATTGTCAATGAATATATTTGCAGTTTGTTGATGTTTCGATTAAAAACCTAAATACTATATATTTTTCCATTCCTTGTGCATTTTAAAATTCTTTTCTTATAATTTAAAACTAAAATCGTTATTAAGGAAAACGATCAGGCCGATCAAGTAATTAGAGATGTTTCAGATACAAGCACAATATACATTCATATAATTTTTATTTCTAAAACGTTTTTTAATTATTCAGCGTATTTCGCACATTTTTTGATCATCAATTGAAATCAAATTCAGTTTTTAATCTCGTCCTTTTTATGTGCATCCCAAGGCTTTGTAATCATTCAATCTTTTAATTTTTTTCATTTAAATTTTAAGTCACTTGTAGTTTTAGTTAAAATAATAACATGTTAAAATAAGTGTAATTCTTAACCTTAAATTATTTCAAACTTTATCATTTTGAAGAAACAATTTCACGGTGTTGCATGTGTATGATTTTCCAACTTAATATCTCTTAATGTCTTTGGCGGGAAAGGAATTCTAATAGTGGTGAGTCAATAGATATTGTAGATCAAGAGTACAATCAACCTAGTACAAGTGAAGGCCACGTGAGTGTTTGTGTTTTCTGCTTTTTAATACTAAAATTTATAAAAATTTACATTAATTTTAAATGTAAACGTAACTATAAATTTTAATTTTTGCATAATTTTAACTTTAGGTATGTAAAGTTAAAATTATGTGACGTGTGGAACACGTGTGGAATACCATCACATGGACTCTTTTGCAGGTCGGGGGTTCAAATCATCACAAACTGTAAAATAAATTTACAAATATTTTTTTGGGAGTTTACAATGAATAAAATAATTCTTTTATTTATTACTGTACTCAATAGATGGCACCATGATACTCGTATTAGTTTTAAATATGTTGTACATTTATTTAAATATAATTCTGTGTTGCCATTCTATTAATCTAATATATGCTTTTTATGAGAATAAAATCAGTCATTGAATTATCGCCTTTCATGAAAATATAAGTGTTACCATACCACAAAAGCTAACTCTATTTACAAAACAACACTATCTCTACATCCCCACAAAAATTCTTATCTTATCAGTAACTATCTCTCTCTCCTCATGGCGCAGAACCCGTACTGAAACATCTCTTCCTGATGGCGCAGAAACCGTCAACTTCCTCCTCCTCATTAGCCCAGAGCCGATCATCTTCCTCCTCCTCATTGATGCAGAACCCGTAAACTTATACTACTCACTTTTGTAGACGAATTTTCCACAGATTAAATGCCTCAAGCCATTTATTTCTTGGAATAGAGGAAAAAAATTCATGAATAGCCACATCAATCTCTTCTTTTGAATGAAAGTGACGTCCACGCAAGTTCTTTTTTAGATTAAAGAATAGCCAAAAGTCGCACATAGCTAGATTAGGTGAATACGGCGGATGTTCGATCACTTTAATTTGTTTTTGTTTAAGAAACTCAACTGTTAATCCGGCTGTATGTGAAGATGCCTTGTCATTGTGAAGCATTAGTCCCTTAACATTCAGTTCTTTAAGAATTTCTGGAAGACATTTAGTGGTATACCAGTTTGCTGTTACTGTCTTCTGTCCTTCCAACTTGATGGCTTTGATCAATCCCATACTTCTGAAGGAAACGGCATACTTCACTTTTTTCAGTGTGTGTTGGTTTTCCACCATTGTTGGCTTGGGATCGCCTCCAAAGACCCATACTTTGCTTTCTTGACGTGTTGGAACGTCAAAAAACGGTATGTACGTTTTATCACCTGTTACAATTTTAGAAATGATGCATTGGCCACCATCATTTAGCAATTTAAGAGTTTCTTTACTGATTCTGACACGTTCCTCTTTTTGGTGCTCAGCTAGATTTTGAAGATCCCAACGGTGAACTACTTTTTTCATATGTAATTCTTCATGAATGATTTTGTGTATGGCTGCGGATCCAATGTTAAGTTCCTTCTGTGTCATTTAATAGGTACAACTATTATCATCCATTAACATTTTTAGTATAGACACATTATTGCTGATGGCAGCCTTCCTGTGTGTTCTTCATCCTGAAGAAAATTGCGACCTCTTCTAAATTCTCTAAGCCATCTGAATACAGTAGCACGAGCTGGAGATTCATCACCAAATGCTAATTGCAATCTTTGAACGCATTCTTCTTGATTTAAACCTGCTTTAAAATCGTAGAAAATCGTAGCGCGAAAATGTTTTCCCGTCAACTCCATTTTCTCTTCTGTTTAAAATTTATTTTACGCTAAACAAGTTGAAGTAAGTCAGTAAAAAATCGTCTTCTGTATTAAAATATGTTGTATTTTAAAATTAAACCGTTATTTTTATTTTGTAAATTCTCGTCTGCGCGTATGTCAAAAATTTCAGAGTAAACCTCGTATATCATTCATCAACAATTGATCCTAATATCGCCAATAAGAGCGATTCCCCCAAAAATCTGGTAATCAATCAGGATTATTAAAGTAAAAAGTAAAAAAAAATTTTAAAATTTATGTGATCATCACTGATTATACTCTTATTAAAAATCATAATTTTAACGGATAAAAGTAAAAAAATTCTAAAACAGAAAGAAATACCTAAAAATATTTAAATAAAAAGTTTGGCGATTGCATTGATTTTCAATGGGAAGAGTGAAAACCGGAATTATTTGAGATGGTTTCCGGTTGTCAACCGGTCAACTGAGGTTAGTTTTTGCTTACATTGAAAACTCCATTCACACACACACACACACACACACACACACACACACACACACACACACACACACACACACACACACACACACACACACACACACACACACACACACACACACACACACACACACACACACACACACACACACACGCACACACGCACGCACGCACGCACGCACACGCACGCACGCACGCACACGCACGCACGCACACACACGCACGCACACGCACGCACGCACACGGACGCACGCACGCACACACACGCACGCACGCACACACACGCACGCACACACACGCACGCACGCACACACACGCACGCACGCACACACACGCACGCACGCACGCACGCACGCACGCACACACACGCACGCACAGGATGATTCTAAATTATTTTTACAAATTAATAGGGGTGATAGCAATCATCCTGACAAGCAATAATGACATAGGAACATAGGATCGATTTCAACTCTGAGAGACAGAAAATAGGAATTCCTTTCTGAACTTACAACATTGTTGAGTAAGCGAATAAATAATACCAAAAGTTTCACAATCATATTTAATGTTTAGTGAAAATCTTACAGAAAATGCTGATCACGTGTGTCGTTGCACAGTTGACATCGATGAAGAGTCAACACTGGAAAAGGTCGGATGACTTGGAATACGCATAGTTGGAAACCACTGCTCTTACAATCTTCGCATTTCACGTTTATTCCCTTTTGCGTCCCCGTAAATACAGAGCATACCAGTCGATTTTTCATACGTGTACATCGCCATAGCATTCACCAAAATTTTTGGACGAAGTTATCCAGATAATACTTGAAGCGATGATAATACGCCGTTTTAAAAGAACAACTTCTACTCAGTTTATCTTTCTCTGGAAACCAATTAGAGGAAAATGCTGCTTTTCTATATATATATATATATATATATATATATATATATATAATGTTTGTAGAGGTAAAAACTGATTAATTTTGTTAAATGATTAAATATCAAATTAAAATATTTGCCTCAATATTATTTTAATAAACATGTTATCCATCTTACTATTAGGTATTTTATTTTATAATAATAATAATAATAATAATATATATATATATATATATATATATATATATATTTCATTATAAAATAAAATATCTATTAGTAAGAATGATAACATGTTTATTAAAATAATATTGAGGTAAATATTTTAATTTGATATTTAATCATTTGACAAAAGTAATGAGTTTTTACCTCTACAAACATTTAGACATGTAATTTTACTTTCAACTTATTTCAGCTGCTTCAGGAAAGCAGATCTCCCGAAAAACTGTTGCTAGACGTTTGAGGGGAGGAGGACAATAAGTCCGCAGACCTGTTGTGTGTGTCCTATTGACCAGACAGCACCGTACTGCCCGTTTGCAATGGTGTCGAGAGCATCGCAATTGGACTGAACAGGACTGGGCATGCGTACTATTCTCAGACGAGAGTAGGTTCAGTCTGTCATCGGATTGTAGACGCCAACTGATCTGGCGCGAGAATGGTACTTCTTATCGTCCAGAAAATATCCAGGAAAGGGACCGATATTCGACAGGGCTGTTCAGTCCAATTGCGATGCTCACGACATCATTGCAAACGTGTAGTGCGGTGCTGTCTGGTCAATGGGACACACACAACAGGTCTGCGGGTGTATAGTTCTCATCCCCTCAAACGTCTGGCAACAGTTTTTCGGGAGATCTGCTTTCCTGAGGCAGTAAGAAACTGATTTGCCACCTGCTGAGCTGTGGTGCGCCTGTTCCTCTTTGCTGATAGGACGATATATCTACCTTCTGCAGGCGTCGTACTTCTAACACGACCTACCCCGCGCCGCTTACTACACATTCCAGTAGTTTTAAATGACTTCCATAGCCGTGAAACAACGCTGTGAGCGATGTCGAACTCCCTGGCAACATCTGTTATTTTGCGCCCTTCTTCGATCTTTCCAATAATTCGGCCACGCATAAAATCATCTAAGTGATGTCGGAAAGAAATGCCAGAAATTTCAAGTTGATCTATTAAATTTTTCCTGTAAAACTTTGACTTGAAACAACAACTGTCCACAAGCGCCAAAACCTTTAAAGCTCTTATGAACGCTATCACGTGATGAACAGACGTGAAAAAAAATTTGCACACGTATACTTCTTCTTACTATATCTTGCACTTATTCTAATTTTCCATATTTTGCTTCCTTTCATTTTGTGGTTGCTATGGATGATAGTGTTATCCGTCCTTAGCAATTGTCCAGCAGTGTAATATCTACTGAAATGAACGTACAAAAAAACCACAGTTATTTAAATTCTTATATTGAGAGATTATTGTATGTTTTATTCTAAGTCATTATGATGTTTTTCAAACTCTTCTGTATGAAATATTTAATATAGCTTAAAAATACTTATTCTTTGAAATGAAAATATCATTTTTCTACAAAGTAATCGGAATTTATGACATTTTCCACCACGAATTGGAAACTATACATATATTTCGATAATTTATCACATTTACCGAATGTATAATCATTGTACATAATTGCCGGATAAATCACTTTTACTGTAACACTATCTGGAGATTTTACTCTGAGAACATTACTTCCTGAAAATTTGCAACTTATTTTTAATATGCGTAATAAAACTTCCTTATGATCTTAAAATATATTTCTTAATTAAAATAAGAACAAATTCATGTTAAAAAAAGAACTTATTTTTGTACTGAATCATTTTATTTCATTCAAAAATATTACTAATCTGAAACTTTTTACAAAGCATAATAATTTTGCAATGTTTCATTATGTTCCTTTAAAGGGATTTCCATGCCAAGCATGCTTCCACCATATAAACTGAAATATGCAGTTAACTAAAGATTAATTATCAAGAAATATTTTATGTGTACGTATAAAAAATATTTAATACATTTAACCTTTTAACTTTCCCTAAAGGAATTTTTTTTTAACATAATGTATTAATATAAAGGCAACAAAATTTAGTCAACAAAAATTATTTTCAAAAATCTTTAAGTTTTAAATATTTTGATTTCAAATAGATAATTTTAAATAAGCAATTTGATGGCAAGTTTTATTCAATAATATTTCTCAGTTTTATAAAATTACCTTTTTAGATTTTTTAAAAATTTTATTTTAGTCAAAATAAGATTAAAACTTCACATTTTTCATTTATAAGAGAAAATATTATTTATTAAATAAAATGTTTTATAATAACTGTAAAAGATGAATATCAAGTCAAATAGAACTTTACAACACCAAAATTTCTACAAAAGTTTTTTGAATTCCTAAATGATAAATAACATCATGCGAGTTCTTATGATGTATTTGTCAATCGATGCAATATTAATTTGATATCTTCTTTTTTTTATTTTGAGTAGAAAAGATTCATTTGCTTAATTAATGTTACAATTTTTCATAAGTATGTAACTTTTGATTTAAACATCTTATAAATAATTAGGATTCTAAAGAACATAGTGAATCATGCTGAAATCATTAAGTCAAATTAGTTACGGATTAAATTATGAGCTTATCATTTTGGAATCATCTTAAAATTATTGTTTCGTAAATCAGGAGATATAACATCAACACATATTATTTGGTAAATAAGTTAAAACTTAAAAATATATCAAATACATAAAAAAGGAAACTATCCAATATAATTTATATTTCAGAATTTTTATCAGAAAAAAATTTAACATAGTACCATCATCACATGTACAAGATTTACTGTACAAAATAATGATAAAGCACTACAAATCATTCGCAAAGTATAAAGAAATTGTAAAAGGTAATGGAAAATGAGCGATTAAAAGAACATCTTTTTAATACGAACTAAACTGTACTAAATTAATAATATGGAAATATAAAAATAATAACATTTTCATTTATGGCAAGCTTTTCAACAAGAAAAAATAAATATTAAATTAAAAATATATTTCTCCGAATATAATTGATATTTCGATAAAAAAATCTAATTTTTCTGAAAAAAATTTTCGTAGCTTCTATTTGGCGCCCCTCTCAAAGCGGTGCTTTGAGAAGGGCGCCAAACTCATTGTTTTAAATTATTAGAATTTCAAAGTTTTCATTTTTATACAGACTTTTTGGAAATTGTGGGTAAATGCTCGAATATGCCAAAACGATTCTGTTGTAGAAACTTTATTCCGGGATTCTAGATATAAAGTGCTCATTTTATTGCTTAATTGTGTAAAATATTATATATTAAAAATTCCAGTTTTTCTTTTTAATTTTTTTTATTTATTTGGATAATTTATTTACAATTCATTAATTAAAATAGTATAAATTATTTTATATTTTTTTATTAATATATTTACTAAATAAAATTAACACTGAAATATTTATTTTACAAAATTATGCATAAAAATTTTGCTCTATAAAACAATAAATTTTAATCTTTATAAATTTTGATATTTAATTTCTGTCTATCTTCGCCTTACCTTATACATTTATTTTCTAGTAATTTTATCTATTCATCTCATTGGTTACATTTTTCAAATGAAGAAAATAGGATTTTACATAATCATATAGTTCATATTTATTTCTTATAATAATCTGGATTGATATTAATATAGTAGGAGGAATATTTTTTAATGTCATATAAAATTTATAGGTATAATATAAATGTATAACAGGAAAATAATTCCCGAATTTATTTGCAATTCAATTAATTGAACTAAATCGAAAATAAAAATTTTGCTAGAAAAAACTTTGAATAAGTGCGACAAATTCTTCTAAAAACCAATATAAGAAATATCAATGGGGTAGATTGAATTAGAATTAAATGGATTAAATTAATTAGATATCAAAAATTTAATTAGTCCGTTTATATTTCGCTCAATTTTTTTCATGAAGATCTCTTGTACAAACACACATTTCTCTGATTCGGTGAATTTTTATGATATCAATAACTTCAATTTCGTACATTTTTAAAAAAAATAAAAGTTATAAGCTGAGAATTGCTCCTTTAATCGATAGATGGCAGCACAAAATCTATTCCTCGATCCAGGAAGCGGAGTTATTGTGAATAACCCACAAAATAATGGAAAATACAACACAAATATATACTTGAGAAATTTAAATACGCAATCAGTAACAAAGTTATTTGTTATTTGAAAAATATAATAAAATTGTTCACAAATTAAAAATTTGTTGAATTATTTCTGTAGAAAAGTTTCTGTTTTTTCCCCATTAAAAGATTTTGCTTTTTTAATTGAAGATACGAGTTTTTTTTTCGTTAAATTTCGACCTCCGAATAATTTATAAAATAGACGATTTGTTCGCAGATAAACGGGAGATAACTGCACTAAAAAACTCTGTTTCTTCTTACAAGGAAATAATTTTTCTTATAAGGAAGAGATATTAGGAAACAATCGTTTCATGTGAAAAAACAGACAACACATAAAAAGAATATTTTATTTCTGGATGTGATTGATTTTTCGATAATTTATTTTTTAAAAATTGATAAATTTTGATAAATTTCTTAATTTATTGAAAAATGGATAATTTTTTAGAAAATTTAATTATTCATTATTAAATTAAAAAAAATTTTTTTTGAATTTATTACTATATATTTTAGAAATTTTATGTACATTTTAATATAATTAAAGATTTTTTTTGAAATTATAAATGCTATTTTTGGGAATCTGCTTTGATGTTTAAAGAAAATAACAGGCAGAACTTTGTCAAGACAAACTAAGAAAAATTTTTGAATATGATTTAGTTTGATGAGAATAATTGTTTTTTTACAATTTTTCTCACTTTTAATAGTAATTTTTATTTTGAATTTGTCAGTAAGAGAACAACTTGATTTCGCTTTGTCGGGAATAAAAGATTGACGGGAGTAGAGAATGGTTGATCCAAGAAAGAAACTTTTTGACTGTCATATGACCAAATCTTATGAAACTCTTTATTTGACCAAGTTCTACTGAGGTCCCAATTTTGCTCAGACCTAAAAAATAGATATGCGGTATGGTAAATGTTTAATCTGATTACTCTTTTTCAATAGAAGAAAATTTTTTGACTGTTCTACGAAGAAGTTCTATAAAGCTCTATTTTTGATCAATTTCTACGAAACTCAAATATTTTTGTGAAAAAGAATTGAGAGTACCTTACGAATTCCTTTGTGAAAAATGAACTCTCAGATATGATGACAGTAGAGGCTAACTGATCTTTTTTCAATGCAAGAAAACCTTTTGACTGTCCTGCTACTAATCGAATGAAGCTTTCCTTTTGACTATATTCAACAGAGATCTCAATTTCTTTCGTTTATCAAAAATAAACACGAGATATGGTAATAGAAGAATATAATTGATCTTTCTTCAACGGAGGAAAAGATTATGACTGTATTCTACAATCAAACAGTAAAAAGCTCTAATTTTGATCAAAATCTCGATTTTTTCATTCGAAAAAAATTGACTTTTTGGCATGGTAAAAATATACGCTAATTCCTCTTTTTTTAATAGAAGAAAAATTTTGATGGTCCTGCACAACAGAATTCTACTAAGCTCTTGTTTTAAACCGAGTTCTCTGGAGATGTTAATGTCGTGTACTCGTGAAAAATAGATTTTAGGGATGGTAAGAGTAGAGTCTGAGAAATCATTCACATATGGAGAAAAAATGACTGAAATTAAGGAGAAAATATATTCTTTATCAGTATATTATAAGAAAAGCACAGAGATAAAGTTACTTCTTGTAGATTTTATGGAGTGAATGATGAAACATTCTAATGTACCAAATAAATTTTGATGTATGAAAATCTTGTTTGATTTAATAAGTAAAGTTTTTATTGGAGTGGTTATCAATACTTGTTATTTGAAGAATAATAAAATTACTCACAAAATTTACAAATTTGTAGATTAACTTCTGTAAAAAATCAGCCAAAAATTTATGTTTTTACTCTCATTAAGACATTTTAGTTTTTAAAATTAAAGATTAGAGATTTTTCTTAAATTTCGACCTATTTGTGCATAGTAATAATATAATTGCTCGTGACTTAGTAATAATTTGCACGCAAAGATTTTGATTCTTAGGGAATTTTATATCATTTAATTATATAATAAAATAGTTCTCTATATTTGCATTCACGAGAGATATACCACACTTAAACTATGTATAATATATATATATATATATATATATATATATATATATATATATATATATATATATATATATATATATATATATATATATATATATATATATATATATATATATATATATATATAAATTTAATATTACTAAACATATACATTAAACAATTTACATTCAACAAAGGAGAAAAATTTGCGTAATATTTGGTATAAAATTATGCACAAGAATCGTAACTTGTGTGGAACTATATTGTTGTTGTTGCTGCACCAGCATTCTCTCCTGTACCTAGCCCTAAGTTTGGCTTTACCAGTTGGATAGAAGCAGCCAAACGCAGTCTTTGTGATTGTGAAGCAGGTACCAAGTAGAAGAACAAGCATACTACCCTTAGATGTATCTTTTTACTAGGGGGATAAGGTTACCGCAATTTATTTAACTTGGCCTATCCGACTATAGCGATCTTCGGTTAAACTGGGATTGAACTTACTACTTTTCGATAATAAGAACGGCGGCCTTACCAACCAGGCCCCCGTGGCCTCTTGGATTCTATAGGTAGTAATAAAAAATATTGATAATACCATTCATTTATTTGAAATAGATACTATTTATAGTACTTAATATCACTATAGTATAATACTACATATACAATAAATATAATTATATTATATAATAATAATCATAATATATAAACATAATAATAATCATAATATATAAACATAATAATGTTATATTCTGCATTTATAATATAATATAGAATATATTTTCTTTTACTGCTAAAGAACTTTGTTCAGTACTCTATTAAATAACTATTTTATATAATACGATAGTTAATAGCAATAAATGTTTATTATTTTTCCATCATTTGTAAAATCAATAAATCAATTTCACAGTTTTTTTCAGAAAATTGTTTTTAAGTTGTTTTATACTTCTAGAAATATATTGTTTTCAATGTATATAATTAAGGAACAATATCAAATTCTCTCTCTCTCTCTCTCTCTCTATATATATATATATATATATACTATAGAACACAATTTTATTCTGTACACTCTAAATCATATTTTGTGCAATAGACTATAATTTTATACTGTTAACCAATTATTTTTAATATTTTAATTCGTTAATAAAAGCAAATAAAATTTGTAAGTAATAGTAAAAAATAATAATTTCTTCTTTTAAGTAATTTTAATAATATTTTCTTTTTCTTCTTTTTACATGAATTGATTCTCTTAAATCTTTTCAGAAAAATTTAGCTTGCTTGTTTTATTCTTTACGTCATTTTCTATTTATGATATTCAGGTAATTCAGAATGAAAACCTAGAAAATGAAGTATTTTTTTATTTGTAAAAGTTCATATTTGATTAAATCTTTTCTTATGAATAAAAACATACGTATATTCATTCTGTCGCATAAAAGCTGAAATTGTTGACTCAAGAAAGAGTGTTTTTACCTAAAGCAATCTGCATGCTAGAATTAATTTCTTTATGTTGTGTGAATCGGGCATGACTTAAGGTGCACCGTAACGTCCTAAATAGTTTTGTTATTCGAATGAGGATAATACTTCCTCTCTTGGGATTTCGTTCATTGAGGCAGATGAAACACAACGAAATTTTTTCTTTCTTTCTGGTGATTGTTGCCGCAGATGATTCGTTAACTTTCACATGAGGGAATTACCTAAAACGGCTTTTTGTTACGTAAGATAAGAAACACTTGATTCAAAAATATTCAAATTTCTATATATGCCTCATCTTTTAATCACTGTCTTCCAAAAAGATATATTATTGTTGGCGATTTAGATTATTATTATTATTTTTTTTTTATCAAAAAAAGCAATAAGTTAACGTCAAAAAATATTTTTTTTAAGATTTGTCAAAAATAAACTTTAGGTCAATTCATTTTCCTAAATTTATATCCTTGTAATTATTTTTATAAAAATATTGTGGTTAAAAACGAGAAGGTTGTAATAATATTTGTGAACACCGAAAGAAATAATTAAAGCAGAAAATGGCACAGATGCCGTATAATATAGGATGCCAAATTCTGAGTATGGTGATTATTTGGCGGATTTTCTTATTATCTGGAAACTTGGTTTTTATTACGTCATAGATATGGAGACCTATAAAATTATGCAAAAAAATTATGCTTTGGCAACCAATACACCCTAAATGTTGGTATAAAATTTTATTTTCATTTTTTCTGTGTTTCTGTAGAATTTTTAGCTGTCTATTGAGTTTGTGTTTCATATATTTACTATAGTTCGTATTTCACTTTATTATTCCTCATTTAGCATTTGTTTGTAATTGCAGCTTTGTCCCAAATATTTTCTTCAGGAACTCCTTTCGAACTGTGTGGGTCATTTCTGGATTTTGTAGGTATTAATTTATCCAAGCAGTCATTTTTACCACCGTCGTCTTCCTTTTGGCAGTCCTTATCTTCACTAATATCCGCGTGTCTTTTGCATCAAGCTTGGTTTTACTTCCACTGTTCTGTCTCGCAGATGTTGTTCAGCCGTACAGTTAAATATGTTTATGCATTCCCCTGAAATTTGATACGATGCACATTGATACTGCCAACAACAGTACCTTGTGGTTAAAAATGCAGCAACCACATTGATTCTGTCTTCTTTGAACTCTGTCAAGTCTTTATTTGTAAATGAAATCAATTGAAAAGACACAAATGCCGTATAATCCAGGATACTGAATTCTGAACTTTTTTTGAAAAGAAAGAAATATTACTAAGATGTCGTATTGTGATTTGAGCGATGACGTGAAAACTAGGGTTGCCAAAATAAAATTCTTTGCATAATTCTTATAGGTCTTCATACCTATGACGGAATGAAAAGCATGCTGCCAAATACATATGAAAATCCGCCAAAAAAATTACCAAACTCAGTATTTGGTATCCTGGATTATACGGAATCAGTGCTAGGAAAAATATAAATATTACAATACTCTATATATACCATAAGCTAAAGTGTAGTGAAAAAATATATTAATGCATGTGTAATCCAAAATAATTTATGTTATATTAAAAAAAATAATCATTGGCTTACTAAAGAGGTCAGATATTTATGATGATATTATTTGTAAAGAACATTCTTGATCTGAAGAATTGCTTCTAACTCCCCTTTATGGAGCAGCGAGACTACTTTTACTGTTAATTACACGACTTTACGAATGAAGCATATTCCACAGAGCTTTCTTTAATTACTTGCAATTAAACGCGATAGAAAAGAGATTTCTAAATAGATTCTTTTCCCCCTTTCTTATCTTGAAATAGCAAAGTGATTCATTTACAACACTTAAAACGCTTCGTTCGGAAGTTCATTAATGAGAATCAATCCTTTCGATAACCTAATTAAAGATACAGAATCTTTTACGTTATCTTTAACTTCTAGAGCAATGCATTGTTAATTCGTATAATTTATTCTAATTATGTTTAGCAGTTATTTCGCAGAAAGAATTCGTTCACAAAACTATTTCTTATGTACTTTCATATGATGTTTGATGATCCATGCTTGATTAACCAGCCCAATTTCATTTGAATATGAAAGTTCACATGGTGAATTGAATTATTAAATTAAACTAATTAATACTTTTTTTCATAACAATGAGATGATTTGTTGTAAAATTAATTTAAAATTATTTTTCTGTCTAAAAAATTGGAAATTTTAACGCTGTCTCTAGCTTTTGCTTTTGAAATCTCGCCATTTTTTACGTTTTTCCTTATTTTCATACGTTAGGTTTTAAAATCATATGGTAAATGATTGATTACTAATTGTACTACTATTGACAAGACAACTAAGATCTTTCGCAATACTGAGGTTCGCTATCCTGAAAATGAGTGTTTGCATGTTTTCACTGATGGTTCTATGTTAGAAAGAACACATGGTGCAGAAACAGGTATCCATTGTGAGCTTTTCAGTTTTTATTTACCAATGGGTCCTCTTTCTTTGATGGTGAAATTGAAGCTATTACAGTGGCTATCCAACAGCTATCGATTCGCAGTCACTTTTTTTAAAAGAGCAGTCATTTTGTCAGATTCTAAGAGTGCGCTTCAAACTCTTTTGAATAATCAAAATAGTTCCCAAAGAATTTTAGAATGTAGACCTTTGCTTAAGGCTCTAGACGCAGAATTTCTTTCCAGTGGATCCTTGCCCATTGTGGTATTTTGGGCAATGAAAAGGCTGATTCACTGGCTAAAAAGGGAGCCTTGATAGATCAACGCATGAATCGCCCTCTTTCATTTCATTCAACTAAATTGTTTGTTAACCTGACTCTCAAGAAGACTCTTAAACAAGATATGGTTCAACGTGCGACGCACAAGCGATGGAAAATTTTTGGGGAAGAAAGTGCTGTTCCCGTTTTTCCAAGAAAGACTGCGGTGGCCCTTTTTAGAGGTCTAACTGGACATGATTGTTTGCGGGACCATCTCTATAGGATTGAAGTGGTGGATTCCCCGGACTGTGTTTTGTGTGACTCTGGTCAACCAATGACTTTTGAACATTTAAATAGTTGTGTGGTTCTTTCTCAGTATGAGGGCATTGTTGAAAAGTATTGGAGAGCCCGTGAACTAATGGCTTAGGCACTAATGTTCGGCATTTGTAATTAATAAGGTAAGTGATTGTAGAATGTGAAAGAAAAACAACATTCTTTATTCACTAAATTTAATAATAAAAGACAGTACGTGATTAATTAAGAAATATTATAATAATGAAAGATTAAATCTTATATTAAGTTATTTAATTGTTTTAATTAATGAAGTTATTAAATAAAATATAATTAAATAGTTTTATAAATGCACATTTTGGTTAACAGAAAGTTAACATTTTACTCGCTTATTTATCATTCATTATAAGTTATTATTAATTGTAACTACTTTTTCTAAAATATTTTTAGCACAAATTTTGAAGCAAAATTATGCAAGTTTAGTTTATAACTCTACATTTCTTTATAAAAATTAAAATTTAAAAACTTTGTTAACTATTGTTTAAAAAAATCTAAAACATTTTTGAAGATTTTATTTAATTTAACAAAGCAGCGATTTAAAATTTTGTAATTGAAATAAATTAGTGAAAAGTAAAGCATACATTTCAATTGTCCAAAAATTTATCTCACAACAGCAGATAAAAATGTGGGCAAAGATGCCATATAATCCAGGATGCCAGATTCTGAGTTTGGTGATTTTTTGGCGGATCTTCTAATATATCTGGAAACCTGGTTTTTATTAGGTTGTAGATATGGAGACTTATAAGAGTTATGCTGAAAATTCTATCTTGTCAACCCCAATATTTACGTCATCACGCACGTCAAAATACGTCGTTTTGGCAATATTTCTTCATCTCCAAAAAATTCGCCAAACTCTGAATTTGGCATCCTTGATTATACAGCATTTGTGCCAAAATGTGCATCAAATAGAACTTCTTAAATTCATTTTTAAATCTTTTTTTAAGTTTTTACATATTTTGCCATAGATTAAATAGATGCTTGCAGATTTAAATATTTAAATAAGTTCCTACACGCATTTGACTCTGAGGTTTAGTGATCTTGCCACCCATACAGCAACTCTTGAATTTTATACTTACCTCTGGTACAGACAAATGGAATAGTATAGAATTTGCTTTAAATTTTAAGGCTTGATCTAATTGCCTTCGTATGCCATGCAAATGAGAATGGAGAATGACAAATGCTCACTTCAATTCTCCTTATACAGCTACTTAATTTAGTTTACTAATTATTAAAAATCTTGATTTATTGCTTAATACTTGTATTGATAGTTTCTTTTCTTTTTCTCATACTTATGAAGTTTGATTTCCGAAATATTTTCGGCCTAAATGCCGTATAATCATTTTGGCGTATTTTAAACTTGGTGTCTTTTTGGTGAATTTTACAGTTTTTCTAGCAACCTAAATTTTTTTTTATTACGTCAAAAAGATAAAGAATACTAAGGATATTCCCCAATATCCCATTTTCGCAATCTTAGTTTGTTCGCAAAAATTACATCATTGGAGACATTTTTTAATCGCCAAAAATTTTAAAACGCACCAAAAGAATTATACGGTATTTTTGCAATCTTTTATTGCAATTAAAAATTCTTTACAAATTTTTAAATACATATCTATTATCAAAATATGTTTTTGTTGGGAAAAGTTTATAATCTAATTAAAAGTTTCAGAAAACTCACTTATGATTGTCACATTTAAATTTTCCAAAGAAATACAGATAAGATTCTAAATATGATGAAAAATAATAAAATATTGTAGGTAAAATAAAAACATTATAAATGCCATAATTTCAGTTTTAAATCGAAATCTCTCATTTGATAAAGTTAATGTCTCTTGAAGAAAAGTAATAATAATGTCACCATTTCCCCATTTTTTTCCTTTTATTCAAGGATGTATAACAATTGAAAAAGGGAAATAATTTACTTAATGTCTTTCATTATTATCAGAAATCAATTTTTTGTTCGTTTGTTTTGCTTAAACAATGAACATAACAATGCACTATTCTCAAAAATCAATAATTGATAGTTAATTTTGTAAATAATTATTAGATTAAGTATTGCTGTCAAAATTTTAATCTAGCATTTAAATTATCTAAATTAGTGAAAAATTTTTTTAAATCAGAATAACTCTCGTAAAAATAAATAATTAATAAAAATATGCAGGTATGTTTAGAAAAATCAAATATAGTTTTATTAGTTATTATTTGTAAAATATTTACTTCATTATTTACGAATATGATTTTGAAATTTGTACAGATCATATTAACAACGTATCCTGTATTTATTTCTTTGATTAGAAATTTTTTTTTTGATTTACATTATAATTTCATTTGAAGAAGTATTGTTAATTACGCAATTTTTTGCAAGAATCAGATTTATACTTTGAGGAAATAATATTTAAACAGAAATTTTGACATGTCGTATATTTAAACAAATGAGTATTATTTAAAAATTGAAACGAAATATAAGTTTGGGTATAGATACCGGTATTATATAGGATGCCAAATTCTGAGTTTGTTTGGTAATGAGGAAATGTTGCCAAGATGACGTATCGTGATGTGTTGACAGATATATAAGAAAATCCGCCAAAAAAATCACTAAATCAGAATTTGGCATCCTGGAATAAACGGCATCTGAGCCTAAGTTTGCTCTAAATTAAAAATTCTGTACTTAAACTTTACAATTTTAATATAAAATTTAAATACTTTAAAAATAGTTTCCTTTCTGATAAATAAATTTGAAGCGAAAATATATAAATAAATCAATGTAAGTTAAATGTTGGTTTTAACAGCTGAAAGAGAAATTATGGTAGGTATATTGTGTAAAATTCTAGGGGGTGGTCTATACTTTTGGGTACCCCTCAGTTTCTCACAAATTTTGGCGCCCTATTGTTCACGATGTTGGTATATTTCTGGCATCATTATTACTTTTGCCTCTACCTTGTTTCTTCAAAAATGTCCAAAAACATGATTAGAGACCAAAATAAATAAATCAATAAATTATTTTTGCCAAGAGCTAGTTAAAAGTATATTCCTCTCGAATCTTAATATATGGTGAGTGTTTGTGTAAACTATTGGAATTATTAGTGTATATACCGTAATTGGCGACCTTTGAGACATTTTTCCAACGCCAAACAATTTAAACGCTGTTGCTACATAAAAGAATCCACACATTGATTAAAAATGACGTAAAACACGAGGAAAATAAAAAACTAACCTGGCAAAAATTTCCATAAAGTGACATAAGCTTAACTTGAAAAATTATATTCAAAACAAAGGACGGCAGATTTGGTGAAAAATCTCTTGAGGGGGGGGATATATCATACTTACACCAGACTATTTAATTTCTTTGCAGACCACAATAAAAATTTCGCCAACCGAATTTTAAAACAGAAATTTCCAGATTTAGCATAATTTCGAATTTTTAATATCGCAAACAGAATTTCGAACCGATTTTCCGATCAAAAGTATAAAGAAATTTGTGAACAGAAATTTGAAAGAAAACTTTGTACAGAATTCGAAAAGGAGTTTATCCCAACAGAATTCTAAAAAGAAATTTTTTAACATGATTCTAAAAGGAATTTTCAAAATTTTAAAAGAAATATTCAAGCAGATATTTAAAATAAGTTACAAAATCTCTTAAGAACATTCTATAAGATTGATAGGTTATCAAAACTCAAATCAAATTCTTCACACATCGAAATTTCTATACGTCCCAAAATTGCAGATCTCTCAAAAGCTAGTTGAAAATCATCAAACGAAAAATCCCTTCTCTGGCGTAATAATCTGTAAATTCAACAGCCGCAGTAAATGTTAGAACTTAGCATGCATAATGAGAAGAAAGCATCTTCCTAAACATTAAAAAATAATTAAAAACAATTTCAGGTAAAATAATTAAAAACACATTGAAATTTGAAAAACGTCAATGTTTTTTTAAAAAAAATGTTTTTCGAATTCATGCATTTGAAAGAGCAAAGAAAATCAATTATTAGTCATTATTCTTTTTCATTTCCCCAGAAAAATATAATTTCTGAATCAGTGAATGAACCTTTTGATACTTATGTACAGCACATTATCTGTAATGAATAATGAAATAAAAGTACAAGAAATAAAATACATGCTTTTAACCTTGTTAAAGTACAAAATAAATTGAAAATCACTTTTTAATATTATTCTAACTTTGTTTCAAATTGTAAAAAATACATTAATATATATACATACATGAATGTACTTTTAAAGAATGTACACACACACACACACACACACACACACACACACACACACACACACACACACACACACACACACACACACACACACACACACACACACACACACACAAACACACACACACAAACACACACACACATACATAGTTTGCTTTCATAGAAGAAAATTATGAAAACCTCTACTTCAGTGATTGAAAATGAAAATGCAAATAGATCTATTAAGAGTTATACACAAGTGTGTTTTTTTGGTTTTCTTACTATATTTCTATGGGATGTCTTTCAAATTGATTTAAAGTTTATACCAATTATTTAAAATATGCTTAACGTACAAAAATGTTTATATATTTCAGGAAAAATGAAATAAAAAAAACTGGTGAAAAATAATTATAATTAATTGTTACTTATTCCTATATATTTCATAAAAATGTTTAATGAATTACTTAACTTTTCATCTTGAGTAAATACACAATGATTGTGATTAACACAGTTAAATTAAAAGTCATAAAATAATTTTTGCAAAGATCAAACATGTTTTTTAAAGTTAAGTTTTATAGTTTTTATTTTTGTGTCATAATATAATAAATAACTGATATAAATTACAATTATTTTGACTTGCCAATTTGTGCCTGCAGAGTTAATAAGTATTTTTTTTATGAAAATTTTATGAATCTCATAATTTTTAGTAAATTATATGCTATACTCCAATTTATAATGTTAAATATGGGGCTAGAAATACTATTTTTTAATTTTTATATGTTCCATACACAAAGACCAAAAAAATTTATTCCTACTCACGTATTTAACCCTACAATATAATTATTTATCTTAATGATTTACTTCAAGATAAAAGTTTCACTTGAAATAAAATTTTATTTGTTTGCAATGTTGTCAAATTTTTTGAGGCATTGTTAAAACTGCCAACTGCAAGTTCTTAAATATCAATGAGGAAGTAGATTAATTTATTGACGTGTCTGAAGTTTTTACTTCTATGTGAATTTTTCCCAGGAAACTTTTCAAATCATTTTAGTTTATTGTAAGTTGTGAACATTTCTTTTGAGTGTTTTCTTAGAAAACGTATTTTGATGATGAGTTTTCTTTTTAAATTTTATTCAAAGAGGTTTACAAGTAAAAGTTTATAATGGAATTTCCGAAAATATTCCGGAAATATTCTTATGAATTCTGGGAAATTTTACTATAAGCCTTTAATTGCAAATCTCTTTGAATTAAAATGGAAAGGAAAATTGATCATCAAAATATTTTACAATAAAAAGGAAAGAAACAATTACAAATTACAAAGGGAAATTTTTTGAAGGAAAAAGAAAAAAAAATCATTAAGTTTCATAAAATGTTTTTAGTTCAAAGAGATTTTAGATAAAGTAATATTAAATACATAATTCTAGGCAATTTATTAAAAAGATATTGTGTGTTCAAAAGGGCCTTCACAATAAAAACAAATAAGAACATTCAGAAGTTATAGAGAACTTTTTCTTGTTATATTTTTATAAGGCCCTTTTGATAAGAAGCTTTTTCCAATTTTGTTATTAAAATCTTTCTTAGCAATTCATGTCAACTACATATTGAGAAAAGAAATTCAATGTTTGTAAGCGGAATTCTTATTTTATAAAACATATATTATGGAAAAAAATAAAAAATATTTTCTCAATTATATTCCAGAATATTCGCAATAAATCAGGAGACTCCATGAAAGGTAGTCAGATGAAGATTCCAACTGCATCAGCTTCCGAATTTCATCATGGAAAAAACAATAATCAGAAAGGAACATCTCAACGAACTGTAAACAATATCATTGGAAATCCAGGTATTGAATGTGAAGAACATCATTCGAGGTAACATCTGAGCTTCAAATAACTACTTCTATATTTTATTAAAATGAAATCGTTTCCTGAAGCAATACCAGAATGCAAAGAAATAATTTGTATCTCAGAAATTGTAATCTAATTAAAATAATCCAACCCGCTGTTACCATATGAATGAAAGTTCTTGTAAACTTTAGAATAGATGGCGCTAGCATCGCAGTGATCTAGAATGTTTCCGCTTAGTAGCGACTGCGTAACGATTATTATTTAAAAGAAGTAATTTTTACATATCATCATTCAAATATAACTTTTTAAATGAAATGACAAAAATTTGCATTCAAATTTTAGTAATAATTTTCTCATAATAAAATTTTTAAGAACTGTTTATGATACGCGGAGGAGTGATGTGAGCATTTCAGAATCCCTTCAACTAAACATTTGCTTGTATTTAATTAAAAATTTACTTTGAATTTCTTAGTTTATATAAAGTTACTTAACAATGGCAAATACACAACTTTCCATATGTAGAAAATAAATAATACAAATGTTACTCATAAAACTTTCCACTCATAACATATAATATTAATTTTAAACCAAGATTAAATAAATTCTAAAATTATAACATATATTATTGGCTTGAGAAGGCAGCTATCATTGGAACAAAACTAATAATCTCCTCGGCATAAATTAATAGATTATCAAAGTAAACATCGCCAAGATGACCAAATCATAAATAATAAATATATATTCAATATAAGGGACATAAATATAAATTAAAATTATAAGAAATGTAATAAAAACCAGAATTAAAATATAATTTAATTTTTTCTAAAATATTAAAATTTTAAGATTTACAATCAAAAGAAAAGAATGACAAAATCCAATTCTACTGAATGTAAGGAGATAATTAAATGTATACACAATTTTCAAACGGTAAAATTTTTAATTGTTAACTTGAAGAACCTTTTGATATAATATTATATCATTTAAGAAGAATTTATATTATATCATGATAAAATAGCTTGTAATAATGGAAAATAAACAAAAAATAATAGAAATGTCACATAAAAATGGATAAGAAAGACATAAATTCTAATGTCTCTTTACCTCAGTTTGGTCTCCTTCCACGCAATACATTTGAATGAATAAAATTAATTAGAATTATTGTAAAATTGTGAAATATTAATGGTAGATGAGTGGAAATTGTCTTGCCAGTATATCTTCCGTAAGCATATCTCTTAAAAAGAACTCATTAAATGAAAATGTAAATTATGGTGGTGAGAAATGTAGAACATTTATGAATTTACTTTTGAATGTATTTGCATTTACAAGTGCATTTATAATTATTTAGTAAAAGAAATTTCTTATCCATGTTATTTATAATAAATTTCAAAATCTCAAAACAACAGTGTATCAAATTGCATGGAAAAAAAATGCTACATTTTGAATTTTACAAAGAAAATAAGTAAAGAAAAGGAGAAGCCTTCAGATTCTTTATTGTTCGATATAAAATCAGCAAATTCAGATAAAAATTAGAATCCAAATTCTGTACCGTTTGAGTTAAAATTTGAAAATCCTGATATAAATTGCAAGTAAAGAATCGAATTTTGATGTAAATCAGAATCCAATTTTTTTTTACTGTACGAATTAAAATTAGCAAATTTTGACATAAATTAGAATCCATTTTTTTACTACATGCATTAAAACGTTTGATAAATAAAAAAAAAATATGATTAATATCAATTTATGATGTAAATTAGAATCCGATTCTGTACAGTTCGAATTAAAATCTGCAAACCCTGATATAAATTAAAATCCTATTACTAACTGCCCTAATTAAAATTAGGAAATCCTGATACAAAAATTAGAATTCAATTCTTTATTAGCCGAATTAAAATCTGTGAATCCTGATATAAATTAGAATCTAATTCTGTATTGTCCGCATTAAAATCTCATCGAATCATGATATAAATTAGAATCTAACTCTTTATTGTTCGAATTGAAAATCAGTTAATCCTGATATAAATTAAAATCAAAATAGTACAACTTTTCCAGATCATCACGTACATCTTCTTGCTGTACAATCTCTTAATTTAAGGATAAAAATTTAACAGTTATGAATCTTTATTCGATTAAAATACTTCTTCAGAATTCCTATACTCCTTTTACCAACAATTGTACATTGTATGTATGTACATGTGTGTGTGTAAACGCCTCAGCGTTAGAACGTCTCCTCGCCAAAAATGTAACATACTCATCGCCAAAAATGCAACATACTCCTCGCCAAAAATGCAGCATACTCCTCGCCAAAAATGCAATATACTCCTCGCCAAAAATCCAACATATAGTCACGTAAAATGGAGACGTTTCTGCTGAAAATAGCCATAATATTGTTTTATCTGAAAAAAATGTATTGATACTAAAATCTTTGGTACCTGTATTTCTAGACTGGGGGAACATGCCGAGAATTTGTGGAAATGCAATAAAATAACAGACGTGACAGTGAAGTTGGCGGGAGTTTCTTATCCTGCTCATAAGACTGTGTTATCTTGCTATTCCAAGTACTTCAAAGACATGTTATTAGAAGCTAATGGGAAACTAAACGTGATTAATGTAAGATGTATTTTCTTTTCTCACATGTGTTTTTCTGTCACAAACATATCGTAGATTTTCTTTTCATTTGATGAAACATGGGATGATGCATTTACTGATCAAAAAAAGTCTAAAGAAATAAGGGATATTTTCTCCACAAATCATAGCTTATTTTTGATAAAAATTGCATGAATAGTAAGTCAGAATAACTGTCACATATTTAAAGAAGAAATAAAATATATAAAAAAATATAATGCGGTAAAAATTTCCATAAAAGTTACTGTTATTCTGATGACATTTAAATCTTTTTCAACAGAAAATGAAATTATAAAATTAATTTTTGAATAATTAATAATGAATAAGAAATATTGTGATGTTTTAATAGCGATTACACATTTATTTCATCACGGCAATTGTGAAGTTGATATACTCTAGCTTTACCACCTCGGGACAATCTTTTAATCTTAAATACTGTTTGATAAGGTTAATTTTCATATATTATAGTCTTAATAATGGTGAATTTAGCACATTACTCGAATAATACAGTTATTCTTAAATTATTTATTATAATTGGGAAATAAAAAAGCAGCCATTTTAGTGAATAGAGGTATTAGTAATATACTATAATATTAATAAGTTGTTATTTTTACTAACCAAATAATAAACTTTATAAAAAGTAAATATTTCATTATTAAAAAGTAATGATTTAAAGCTAATTGAGGAAATTACTTGCAGTTTAAAATATTCTCTTTTCCGAAATATAAAATAATTTATCAAATTTATCAATATTTGTTTTTAATTTCAATAACTAATTAATATTTGGAGATAATATAACTAGGGAATATCGTAGATTGTGCATTTTTGATGGGCTATTTTAATAGTAAGGATAGTTTTTGTTAATGAAAATTTCGTTATTGAATTATTGTTTAGAAAATTACGTATTTTTGGTGAATTAATATATATAATATGGTTACAAAAATATACATTATGTATATAAAATAGAAAAGCGCTAAAAATAAAATTATTTTTAATACGAAAAACATTACGTAAGAAATTAGTAGGATAGATTATATTTTATAATACAGTGGAATATATATATAGATTATAAATAAAATTGGTGGAATAGATTTTATTATTTCAGTTTGATATTTGTTCTTTTATGGTAGCTGCGCACATTTTTAATGTTCAAGTTTTTTTCATGTAAATATAGAAGTAAATTTTTTGATAGTAAATATAGAAGTAAATTTTTTTAATGTTGTGGATTCGGTCCAGCAGTATTATCCCTTTTTACAGCGAATGTTGGGACACAAAATAAGCTTACGGAGATGAAGTTATTTGAAAGTTTTTAAGTTATTTATTTTTACTAATCTTCAACAACGTAAGAAAAAAAATATTATGTTCGGTTAAGTTAAAGGAAATTATATTCGTTGGTAGCCCATATATATCGAAAAATCATTTGCTGAAGCAAGATTCACGTTCATCTTTAAAGTTAATAAATCTTCATTTATTTTGGACCAGTTTTAATTTCAAAATATTTATTTTGTGTGATAGAAATATTTTGTGTCCTGAAAACAGAAAATCAATTATAAAATTCAACATTTAATTGATCATTTTATAAGAATTAGGTATTTTCTTACTGTTGGAATTTTGAGTAAACATGAGTAAAAACAATTAATTTTAAAAGTTAGCTGCCAAAAAGAAACCTATCTTATCATTTAAAATGAATTAAATTTATAGGGAAATATTGATATTTACACACATCAAATCTATAATAGTAATAACCCCATGTAAGTGAATATCAATAGCACTCGTATAATTTTTCAAAAAAAGATTATATTCTTTAATAAAAATTCAAGTTTTGATTTTTTTATTAAAAAAAAAATTGTAAAACTCTCATTATTTTTTTTTAAGAAGTTTAAATAATTTTTTTTGAAAAGAATTTTAACTTCCTTAACTTATTATAACTCTTAATACGACTATTGAAATGCTCTAAGAAAAAAAAAATGCTTAAATTTACTGAGATAGTGAAGACATTGTCGAGTGAAATGTTTCTCGTATGTTTCTTCTAAAATATGGATTACTCTTATTTATAATTCAAAAGCAATCTCTAGTAGGCGCTAATCATAGAACTATCAATAGACTGTAGAAAGTGAGAAACATGCGTAAGAAAATGAGGGAACAACGCTTTCATAGGAGGGAAAATGAAAAACATGTTAGTAAAAATAGCAATGTAGACTATTGAGAGTAACCAAACGCAAATTTTTACCTTCTGCTTTAGATTTTATATCGATATTTTCTAAAATCAAAGTCAACTGTATTAAAAAGGCTATAAAATCATAGTAAATTAATTAATATTGTTAATCTCTATTATGTAGGCCGCAGCTAGCTGGACGATTAGGGTGTCATTCTCATGCTATGGAGGTAGTGAGTTCGAATATCGACTTAAAGGAAAATTCATCGTGTTTACCAAAGGTGGCTGAGGCACGTTAAATAGATCGTGATAGGAGTGTTGTCTAAGTGAAATAAAAGCTTTGGGGATGGCAGGTCAAGTGCAGGAAGGACTTCTGCTTGGTCTCTGCTTCTAAATTGCGAAGACTGCCAATCAGTTTCTTCCACCCAAGTGGAAGAGTCCAATTCTGGAATAGGTACGGGGAAGTATGCTCGTGCAAGACTAATAAAGTTTATCACGTCGAGGGATGGAGCCGTTGTTGCAATAAGATGCTTCGCTGTACCTACACATGAGTTGGGCTCTACTAGTTTAACAGAAGTAGTCTTCGGGATTTTGAAGCCGGGATCTAGCAGAAGACCCCCAGTACTTGGCCTGTTCTTTCAGAGGTATCATTTCACTTGGAAGACATTGCGACCAACACTTAGTTTTAACATGCCTCAGTGAAGAGGTGGTGCCTTAGTAGCCTAGTGGTTAGAGCATCAGCCATCCGCCCGGAAGAGCTGAGTTCTATTCCCATTTCTAACAAAGACCACCAAATATATACGCTATACATGTTTGTTAAATCTGTGGAATCGAAAGTCCTGTCATCGGTCATGAAGCAGTTATCATAGGTGTCTGGAGAAAATTTCCTCCCTCTCCAGATCAAAGTTAAAATTGATGGAGTGGATCCTCGGGTGGTGCCATCTATCAGGGGAGTCTTAGAGCAAAGTACTTCCGCCTTTGTGGTGCTTTGGCTAGACGAAAGACTCACATTTCTGACTTAATTTCACGTAGCTGTCGGCTAGCGAGCTTGTCTTGTCCAAGTAACACGCGTGAAAAATTAAAATGCAGTAAACAATCAGCAGTTATTAGGATTGAAGTTATAGCAGTAAAAACAACTTCACCGCAAAGCAAACTTCATCTCAATGGTCTGAACTTGAGTTCTGTAATATAATGAACTCAAGTTCAGACCAGCATATAAGTTGATTTCATATATCTCTTGTGAAGAAGAGAAATACTTAAATCTTGCTATCTTCCTAGGAATTTTTCCAAAAAAAAAAAAAAAAAAAAAAAAAAAATCCTAAATTTCTATTAGGGAAACTTTTTTTGATGTATATATTTTGTCCTCAAATATCGCAAATTGGAGGATATCTATCCATATCTTTCAAATCTTATCATTGTTTTTTGGAGAGTCATTAGGAATCAAATTTTGCATCGAAGATTCTTCCCAAGAAGTCTACACTATGTCACTAATTTTACGGAAAATATGGTGATTTTGCTCCAAATCTAAAAATTTATCCATTATTGGTGACTTTATAAGATAAAGGCTAAATGCCTCTAATGTTTGGAAAATAAAATATAGGCATAAAAGATTTAAAAATATACTCTAAATGTAGCATTTATTTCGCGAATTTGAGATTTTCGTACAAAAGTTTTGAATTCAATTTGGGGGCTAGGACTAAAATTAAGATCATTTAAAAATATATAAATTAGGAATAGTTTGTATTCAAAACCTTCTTTTTATTTTACATTATTTAAAATTGCATAATACAATAATTATCGAGATTTTAATGTGGAATAAAATTAATGAGATAAGAAAGAAATTTAATCTACGGCAACATTTAAATTTGAAATGGGTGATTACTTATTTGGCATTTTTAACTGCAGATGCTTTGTTGGTTGAATTTCCCCAATATTTGAGCCAAATGTGTTTCTTCTTCATAATAACGTAGTTAAAACTTACTCTGACCCTCTTTATCACGATTATCTTTAAATAAATCATTGTCCTTTTATCTGGAAAAAGAAGCGCGCGAAATACTTTCTTTTTATAAGAATATTATTCCTAAAAGTACTTTTCCGTTATAGTGATAAATTTTGCAGTAAATAAAAATCCTTTCTCATTATATAATCAATTTTTTGACTATAATTTTTCTCATTATTATCAAAATTGAGGGATTCTATATTTTTATTAAATTTATTTTTTTATTATATTAAATCAGATGGATTTTATGGAATTTCCGTAATTTAGTGAAGTGATTAATGCATTCAAGGTTTTATTCCTTTACACGCATTTACCAAATAATTTAATCTATTTCCCAATTGACTCAAATATTTGTTATTTTTTTTTAGTTTAAAGATTGCTGGTTATCAAAATCACTACAAATGACTTCAACTAATAAAATGATTTGATACATGTGTGAAATTTGTTCAATGGGAAGAAGATATGCCAAAATGTTTAGTTCATTTTTTTAAAGCATTTATGTGAAATGAATAGAGGTAGTGATACACTTGTATAAAAGGAGAAATTATACATACATAGCGGTACAGGCTAGCTTCTGACTGAATTTTAACGGGTATGGGATATTTGACTATCATCAAGTAAGCCGCAATTTTGAAAAACGGTCCGATCACCGACGAAGCCACACTTTGTTGGCAACCTTTCTTTCCGCATGCACGCCTTTCAACGGAAGGAATTTGGATGCCACAGATTAACATGGACACATCCCCAACTCATGGAGCTTCAGCAACTCAGTAAAGGGGATTGTGGTCACCCTTCCAATCACTGACCGCGGCAAATAGGGCTTCACTTTGCTGGTTTTAGTGGGAAGCTGCTGAGCCATTGGAACTCTAAGTAATTATATACTGGTGTCTTCTTAATATTTTTTAATGTTTTTGCCTGTTGAAAAATAGTTGCGAAATAAGGAGAAATGTTTGTCAACATATTTCTGAGTTTGATAAAGGTCGAATTTCAGCTAATCAAAATTCAGAATTGGGTATTGCAGTATTGCTTCTCGCTTCAATCGAAATACCATGATTGTTTGTTGAATATGGACAATAATATGTGAGCAATGGTATATTTACCTGCACTTAGCTGAAAAAAGCTAGGCTCTACCACTTAAATGCAAGCACTGCTTGGAAATCTTTATCGTTCAGAAGCAGGGATTAAGCATGAGAACCCGAATACATGACCTGCCATTGATAGGCTTATTATTTCACTTGGAAGACATAGCGACCACCTCCTATTTAATGTGATCAAGCCACCTTTGGTGAAGAAGGCATTTCTTTGAATTATGAGAACAACCCCATAACCAACCATGTCACCATGGCTTCAATGTGACAGTCATGTAATGCGCATGGTTTTGATGGATCGTATAACCATGTGAAAAGCTAGTTGACAACGTTTGTGGCAGCATGATCTGTAAGTTTGGCAATGATATGTTTATATGTATCACAGATAGCAGGGGTTCTAGTAATATGACCAACGATGAACTCAGTCTCTTAGTTCCATTTATTATCAGATCACCAAAGTTGAGGATTTGCATAATCTGTAGATAATATTTGAATGGGATGAATAGCTGTTCAGTTCTATGTCATTCGTAGGTTAAAACCATAAAAAGTAGATTAGTTTAAATTAACTCCCCCATTTTTTTTGTCCAATCAAACACCTTAGTAGTGAGAGATTATTATTTCCCCATTAAACACTTGTATAAATTATTCGCCATCTGTTGCTGTAGCCGTGTAGATGTGGGAATTAGTTCACGTATCCAATAATCTCTTTACCCGGTTCAAAGTTTCGAATCAATTTTTTATTGATAGAAATTCATTCATTAATCGGTTGTGGAAATGTTGAATTCTACATCATAGCTCATGTATATGTGACAAGCAACAGAGGTTCTTGTATGTGTGATAAGCATGTTAGCATTTGACTTACTTATTATTCATATTAGTTTGTAAGCTAACCCATTAGATAACAAAAGAAACGCTTCAATATCAATTCCTTATGCATTATTTATCGGGAAATTGGATGTTATATGTCTAAAGATATATGTTTAATGGATTGTTTGTCGCTCAACGGTCATTTTTTGCACATGAGGGCTAATTAGACCGGATGCATGCTTAAACAAATCTAAACCGATACACATGTTTAGGACATTTCAGATTACTAAATTTAATATAATTCATTATATTGCTGCAATGAGAGATATAAATATATAAAAAGTTGTATAAATATAAAACTATGATATGTAAAAAAAGCTCTAGTTTTTTTTACCTGTATTTAGGATTGTGAATTTTCTTTTAGCTTCAAACGGAGTCTGTAACGAACGAAGCGTTCTCTGTTCTACTGAAGTACATGTACACTGCCAACCTGCAGGTGACATGCCAGAATATAGGAGAAGTGTACACAGCAGCTCGGAAGCTAGGGATGGATGACGCACTCAAAATATGCATAGAGGTATACAATTTGAGATGACACATTGTAAGATAATATAGTTCATGCTCTATTTTACGAACCTCTAATTAAGAAACACTTCCGATTTTATGATGATTCATGATGCTGCTCATATAAAGGCGCGGGCAGCGAAAGAGCTTTCCCTAATACTATTGTCCCAACAATTCAGGATGGCTTTTACTATGATTTTGCTACTAGTTTCTAGTCTCTAATATAGTTCCATAAAAGCAATGATGATTTAACTCTCATTTATGAACTAAAATTTTGAAAAAGCCTCGGTCATCTGTATGGATGGTAGCAAATTTGAAGATGATAGGACCGAAAGCAGTGTCTTCGTTTACAATATTGAGGACGAGTGTAGACTGAGATTCGGAAACCCTTACTGGTTCAGTCTTTATATTGGAGATCATAGCTATTGAAGCAGATCTTACTTAATCACTGACCATGGACAAAATTAGCATTTGGATTCTGACTGATAGCAAGAGTGCTAAGCAATATTTTAAAAGTTGGCCTAAAAATATTTAATGTCCCAGACCAGATAATTTTGCAGCTTCTCATCCAGATTGGCCTGAAAACACCTATAGGGGATTCCGTTGCCTGTTGTAGTGTATAGTAATGAGATAGCGGATTTACTTGCCAAGAATAGCTATTATCTTCTGATAAACAATTTAAATCAGCTTACTGCCTCGGAAATCTACTCCTTAAACAGACAGAAATTGATCTCTGAATGGCATCTTCTACTGGTTTGCCATTGGTAAGCTATCAACAATCCTGGTCCCTTCCTGTCATGCAGTGGCTTCCGAGCTCTTCAATTTGTCATTGCAAGTTTTAGAAGTGGCCACTTAAAATGTTTTAGAATGGGGAGATGATTTTCTCTCCTTGTTCTTGTTCTTTCTGTCAATTCTGCTTATCTTTTTAATCGTCTTGGCCAATCCTGGCCAAGGTACTTGTGTTACATGCAGGATCAAATGTATGAGAGTCTAGTGCGTTGTAGCCTTTTGGACCAGGTATAAGCTTTCATACTCAAAGGAAATTAATATCAATAACAACAGCAAAAGTTTGAGAAAACCATTTTCCGTGATGATAACATAGATGCAATGAACAATAACATATGCCTGTTAGTAATACAGAAATCAAACACTATGTTTGCTATGTTTCTAAGTATTGGTTATTGTAAAAAAATTTTATATCAAGCGCTGCAATATAATTCTTATACTGGGAAATGGGCAGGCTAACAGATGAAAATTTTTATGAAGGAATTTCTGACATATATCGAGTATTATTGACTTTTAGTAGATCATATATAAACTGAGGACCGTATTTCTTTTTTCGTAGGAATAAACACTTAGAATTCTCAAGTACGTAGTTGACCAGCATGCTGATATGTTCTTTTAAAATATTTTCAGATTTTGAAGGGAAAGCTACGGAATGAAGTGCATTCAGTTTACGTGTATGTGACTGCTAAGAAGTTGGGGCTGCTCGACGCTGCTAAGCGCGCCATGGACACCATGTGTAAGAGGTTTGAACAAATAGTCGGAACACCGGAATACCTTGAGCTTACGTATGAAGAAGTCACAGAGTATCTCAGCGCGGATGTACTTGCTACGAGAAGGTAAGATGAACGTACTAATTTTTTTTCTAAAATGACATGTTTTCTTCATTAGGTTACTCGAAAAACTTGTCACTAGTGTTATCTCTAGTAGACTATATCAATTTTGGAAATTACATGATGAGGATATATGTAAGATAAATTTAAATTGAGTTCATTTGGAATTTTTAATTTATCTTTCATTTTTAAGATATAATTTTGCATTTTTTATTAACACTAATACCAGACATTTAGCCTTTAAGAGTTCCTTTTGTTTCCCAATACTGAGCCCTTTCTTTCTCATTTCCGTGAAAATCATGGGGCGAGGTTTCACCTCCCAATGTCTCATGCACCTTGATATTTCTGAGATAGAGTGTTCGAAAGTGTTGCACAAAAAATATTTGAATAATTTATTGCTAAACTCTGTACAATTTACTCTGTATTTGAAATTGCAGTGAACATGCTTCCGATTTTCCTAATGTGCCACTTATTGAATTGCATTGAAACATGAATGAAAAGAGTCACAAGACAGAGTTTAATATTTAATAACTTCTTAATCAAAAGGATTTTACAAGCGTTCCATTTCTCAGAAGATTTGAAGTTAGCTGATCGATACACCTACACCTTACTTGGGGATGTAAAATTGCATTTTGAACTAAACTTATTAGTGTTAAAAACAGCAAATATTCTTTTTTCCAAATTACAGTTTTCTATTGAGATATATGTACATGTTTTTCACTACAAAACTAGTGATTATTCTTTTCAAAACGATAATGATTATTCTACTCATAGAATAAAAAATACAACCGATATATTATGTTAAAATCGTTTAATTTAACATAATATATTTAATAGAAGAATTATTGCTTTACCTTTTTTGAAAAAATATGCAGAATAATAATTTTTATATATATTTATAAAAATAATTATCAGTAAACAAATACAATTTATATAATTCTTATATAATGTATTTTTGGACAACAACAAGGAATTCAAGCACAACAAATATCTATTATATAATTTTATAATCTTATATATATATATATATATATATATATATATATATATATATATATATATATATATATTTAATAGTATATTTTATAAAATTAATTAATAATCAAATATTAAATGGAGTAATATAAATAATACATTCAAAATAACAAATAACAAATGGAAAACAATACATTAAAAATATGAAATATAGTAAATAATTAGAAAAATATATAGTATTTTTTAATTCATAATTAATGTATAATATTTTTTAAGAAAAGTATAAAATGGAACGAAGTACCAACATTGCCAGCTTTAATGTAACTTAACAACTTAGTTCTATTTTAATCAACTTAATAGAATATGTAATATATGTAATAGTTTTAACAATATCAATAAACAAATAAATATATTAGAAAATATTCTAACTCATAATAACATTCCAATTAAATTTATTAAACACTATTTGGCTAGTAGAGCATTGCTTATAAGAATGAAGTAAAGCGTAGTTTTATACTACAGAAGGGTCACCTAAGCCTTAAAGGTTTTATAAGAAGTTTGAAAGGCCAATAGTGATTACACTTAGTAGTTAATTTATGAATTTATTTGGCTTACATATAGTATTTGGTTCGGTTCTTGCAGATTTGCACTTGTATTTGGATATGGTTTTAATTTGATTATTTTAAACTAATTTTGGCAACATTGGATTTTGGCTTATATATTTTAGATTAAATTTTACATCCTTTACTCTGACTTGATATTATGGTTTGAACTTTTGTGTGGCTTTGGGGTGTATTTGCTTCTTTGACTAGGTCTTGAGCCAGTGCAGAAAAGCCATACTTTGTGCCAATGTGATCAGCACTCCCTGACGAAGCTGGCCATGTTGGTACTTCATTCCATTTTATACTTTTCTTTGAAATTAAAACATATTAATCATTTTTCCAACTATTTATTATATTTCGTATTTTTAATGTAGTATTTTCAGTGTATTATTTTCTATTTTCTTTGAAATTTTAAGATATATATTGAACATTTTCCAACAATTTACAATATTTCGTATTTTTAATGTATTATTTTCCGTTTGGTATTTTCAATGTATTATTCTCCGTTTAATATTTAACTTTATGAATGTATTATACTCTTTTCATTTTATTGCAATTATTTTCTTCAGAATTATTCTTCAAAGGGTAAGCTAGGAAATGAAACCGACACAAAGCAACTTAAAGGAATAAATCTCCTAAAATTTTCCTAAAAAGAATAGCTTCCAATTTTTATTTCGAAATTTAACAGTTTACCACTTTTTAAACTTTATAATAAAATGAAAGTTAATCCGAAATTTGATTAAACTTTTAAGTTCATAACTTAAGTTGAATAATTCATATTAAAATTAATACGTTGATTAAATAACTGTTTTTATTATTTTTACTTTGTTCGAGTAGCGAGGTGATAGTGTATTTAGCTGCATTGAAGTGGATCAGCGTGAAATTTCTGGAAAGAGAAGAATTCGTAGTAGACATCATCAAGTGTGTTCGATTTCCCACGATGACTTTGAATGAGATTCTAGCCTGTTACTCACCACCCTTGCTTCCTGGGGTTATGGAAATTCCTGCGATCAGAATCCTTCTTCTAGAAGCTACCTGGTGAGTTTGGAGCATTACTACATTAGTATTGTCTACCATGAAAATGGATCTCGTCAATTAGTTTGCGTCTTTCTATAGTCGTGGAAACAAGAATTGTTCCATTTTCCATAAAAGAATTCAGAAGAAAATACTATCTTTGGCTTACTAAGTGCTTTGAGTATAATATTAACTCCTACTCTAAACGCAGCCCATTCATATTCACGCACCTAATTCCCATTTGAAATGGACTGCTCCAGTTACTATAGCAACTACCATTGACCAGACTACATTGCAGAAACTGTTTTTATGGTAGACAGATTGTAACCACATTATGAACCAAACACTTAAGCGGAAGAGGGAATAAATTGTCATTTGTTTATATTTTGGGTTTACTATTGTTTTGAAGTCCCTGAGAGAGGTTGGATTTGCACTGACAGCAAGAAACCTGTCAGCGCTATTTCAATTAGTTGTAAAACCACGTCAGAGTATTCTGAAACATCATAAGATAACTATCTGCCGGTTAAAGCAGTTACATTAATTGAGTTTTGAAATCAATAAGCTTCATAATTTTAAACAAGCACTAAATGACTGACTCTACTCTAAGGAGCTCACAACCCAATCCATGCCACATAAAGACACCTTTGATCTTTATCAATATTTTTTCAAACATGTTTAAGCTTTCTCGATTCGAAGTTCTTTTAAAGAATTTTGTTGTTGTTGATGTGGTTACTAATCCTAGATTATCCAATTCCAGTACTAAGATAATCCTACAAGTCCATAAACAGCCAAGAGATCCTAAAACCCAAGTAGCTTTGAAAAAGTCTATTCCAAGTCAAAATTCAAGCTGATGAAAATATGCTCAGTCGATGCCTGTTCAGATTTACATTTTGTGTTCACAGACTAAAAATCTTTTGACCCTACACATATTTGAGGCCCCTTAGGTGACCGCTGGCGAAGCGTGAAATACAAGTCTGTAGGTCTCTAGTTTCCTCAAAAAATCAATGCGCCAAAAGTATGTTTCCTAAGATACCTATTGTAGGTGAAACCCTCCAGCGTTTTTTACTTTCAGTAAAAATCTCATTAAAGGTGGATGGCAAATCAGGTTGTGAAGGTTTCAAAGAGGTTTGTCATAGACAGCGAATCAACAATCTCGTTTTTTGAATGCCGACGTATGTCGAGATCAACTAAAAAGAAAATTAAACCCAACATTCTGTAAGAGCCTATACTCCAACACCTCCAATTGCTTAGGTGTTGGATTGAAGGCTTGCTTTCAGTCAAAATGCGCACATGCTCAAAATCAATCCTAGAATTTCAATATGTAATATCTAACTCATTGTAAGGGCTTTTCCGTCACCTGTCAATTTGATTCTGAAAAGTGACAGTACTGATCATCTGAGGAAGGTAGCTTGCTATAGTAGATTTCTGACCTCCAAATTCTACCCATTGAAGCTACTAAATATGGTAGTTGGATCCACGGTCATCAGAAGAAGTTGATATTTAATATTGTACATTACTCATCAAACAGCACAACATCAAGAACTGCACAGAGAAATTACATAATTTCAATGAAAAAAGCTCTCACAGTAAAATATACTTGTTTTCAAATTTAAGAAAACTTGTATATTTTCTCACAAATTTCTTGAAAACAAAATTTTAAAGCATTATTTGGAAACCAAGAAGCAAACCATGTATGTGGAATACGTAAAGAGAGAGGGACATTTCAAGAGCCATATTTGGACCACTGAAAGAAGGCGATTTTTAGAGGGAATGATACAATTGGGAAATTTAAAAACTGTTTAAAGATACAATAAACCATACAAAATCAAAAAGAATCCAATGGTTGGGAACCGTGGAGAGAATGAATGACAATCGATGCATCAAAAAACATTTTAGAGGTCAGTGTCAAGGTCAGTAGAAGACCAAGGAAAAGATGGTTCAAAGAGGTTGAAAAATTTATCTCAAGAACTTGAAAATAACAAATTGGGAAACTAAGGCATGAAATAGACTGCTTTGGAGTCGAATTGTTTGGGAGGTCATGGTCCAACATGACTTTAGTCTCGGAGAGTTTGTTAGTTAAACATCTAATAAAACTCTCGGAAGATGATAGTTTAGAGTATTTTAAATCAGTTCTTATTTACATGGAAAAATAAAAAACACACCCGACACATAACCATAACAAACTAGCAATTGATTGTATACATATTTTAAAAATAACTTTTATTGATCAAACAGGCTTATTTAAATTAATAAAAGTTAATATTTCTTTATAGTTTTGTTGCTGCAAATTCTGTTAACCAAGAAAAGCGTTTCGAAAGGTATTTTTGTCCTCCAAGAACTTATCTGTTACCCAGAGAACCTATAATCTTATGGGTAAGCAAATTAATTTCATTCAATTAATAACAACTCTACGCATTATTAATATAGTAAATAGGTACACACACAAATAATTTTATTTTTATTTCTTAATCCACCAAAACAGCATACCAAGAAAATGCTAAACTATTGCAGGTTTTTGTCTGATAAATAGAAAACACACCATGCAGTACTTAAGTCATTAGATAACAAAAATATTATTTCATGATTAGGTTGACATCTGAACTGGCACTGTTTCCAAAATTTTCTTCTACATTGCTAAAATATTGTAAGCTTATTGCGATAGAACCATATTGAAATCGTAAGGTGCATAGCCAAAAACCGCTTTACGATGTTTCATTTATTCTCATTGTGTTGACTTGTAGGAGAAATTTCATATGGTGTATTCACATATTGAATTGGAGGTAATCTGGAAAAATGTTAAGCATCAAGGAAAAATATCAAGCAAAATGTTAAGCACGTGCTTACGGAAAGTAAAAATGGCTCACTCATTTTCCGTTGTTTAACAACTACAGAAATGAAATCCAAGACCTTTCGTTCAGATGAGAACAACTTTACCACTATACCAAAGTGAACTCTTAATCGGAGTTTAGTGGCTCTATCATCTTTAGCGACGCTAAGATCGAACCCACTACTTCCCACTTGCTATATTGACGCTTTAATTAACTATACTACCTCTGCCATATCGTTATTCTAAAAGGCATGTCACATCAGCTTGCATTCCTTTTAATATATAAGTCCCGTGCAGGACAAATTAAAAACTATATTAGGTTTATATAATGATAATTTTATTTGTTATAGACTGTGATTGCCTCTTAAATTTATCAGATGTTGTTAATAATTCTTATCATGGTGTAAGATTATGTGTATTTGCTTGTGAATATCACCATGTTTGAAGAAATCCCCATACATATGAGGGAACTACAGTATATGTCATAAATTACAGTGTACATAGATACAGTGGGTGATTGGTTAAAGAACAATTTGGACTTCTAAGAAATCGGTAAACGAACACTTTCCCGAAAGATTTTTGTGTTTAGACAACGAACATATATTTGGATAACGAACTAAAACGAATTCTAACGAGCACTTCTCGGCTCTGGGAGCATTATGTGCGGTGTTGCCAAACCCAACGGACCAAAAATCGTTTTCCATCTCTCATGGATTATGTTGCTTGTCTATTAAACTTCAAAGTTCTATAATGGAAAAAATTTGCAGTAGAATATAGCCAAAGAAGACCATCAGTTTGAGTTTTAATTTCGTTCAAAACCAAAACAGATTTCATTTTGAGCACCTCCTGTTCATTCGTAGAAGAAGTGGGAGGATGTCAGAGCAAGGGTCTCAGAATGGCACTCAATCCAAGCTGATATCACTAAGGTTAGGAATCCTTACAACAGCAATGCTATCAAACATTTCTGGCAAGTCTTAAAAAAAGGAGAAAAGCAATCGACATTAGGCATGTTCTTCAGTGCCCCATAAACAAAAAAATGAAAAAGACTGATTAATATAGAAGAATGTAATATTTTTTAAGAAACTTTCTAAGAAATTGTACATTTTTTTTAAAATTAAATTTTTAGGGTCAAAAAAAAAAAAAAAAAAAAAAAAAAAAAAAAAAAAAAGGAATCAATTTTACAAAAAAGGTAAATTAATGATTGGTTAATGAGCCACTGGGATAGCAAACAGAGTCTTGTAACAGATTATGTTCGTTAACCGATTACGCACTATATATATTGCCTTAAGCATTATTTAAATGTATTTGCTTGCTAAAAGAAGAAGAAATAAAAATAAAAAATATCTTTTACTGTACTTCTGAATTCCTTAAAAATTAATTTTAATATCTTCATAAAATTTGAAAAGCAGATTCAATTTAATTTAAAAAAAAGGCTTAAAAGCTTCTGTGCAATTGGCTATATCTTTCCTACTTTCTTTCAATATGGCTCAGTAGAAGAAAGTTTAAAAAATGGAGTTTCAGTTAATAAAATAAAATCGTGGGGAAGGTGATTAAATAGTTTCAGTTAATAGGAAAACATCAAGCCGAGTGTATAAAAAGACAAAGATACGAATATTTAAAGTTGCATTGGTTCTGTTTCTTCTTTTACTTCATTGGGGGAAATATGCTCAAAAAGTTTTAATGTTTTTGTGTGTGAGTTGAATATAGAAAAAAAGAACACTTCTTCTCATCTACATCGCTGACTTGTAATTAAAACATTGGATAAAGTTTCTCTGTCAATTAATCGATAAAATTGATTTAATTTTGAAACTGAACCACAAAAGTTATTAGATATAATGACAAGGAAATATGTTAAATTAAAAATATTGTACAGTTGCAACTTTAGTGGTGTATTCTTCGAAAAATTCGAATTGATTCAATGATAAAAAATTCTGAAGATTTTGTTTCAGACCTTATAGAAAATAAAGCATGTAATCCAAATAAAAAATGAATTAAAAATATCTTAAATGTAAGAATCCACTTTACTTGGCTCACTCTTTTTCTTATTATTTCAATACCTTTCAGTCTGGCTATTTTTATCTACAAGAACTGCTAAAGGCATAGCCTATATAGAGCTCATGATGGTTCAGTGTTTGCTGTTGTACCACCATGCTTCCCTCTAATTAGCAAGATTTTACGCACTTCGCAACATTGTTGGTGCTATTAACGAAATTTCTTATGATTTATTTGAATTCCTCAATGTTTACAAGACATCTGGCTGATAGTTGAGGGGTCAACGCTCTTGACTTTTAAGATATTGATCCCGGTTCGGATATTGATGTTTCTTTCGCACTGTTTTCTTGTCCTTTCTGCTGAGATGAATCATTGTGTGGCTCACTCCATGCACGGGTTTGTAGTGGAGTGACTTGGGTATGGGTACTGGTCTTTGTGACTTAGTTCACAGGTGCCCACCAAGTAACAATAATGTCTTGGCATAGCTGTTTGAGGTGTACAAGCCTATGTAGCCATTGACCTCTTTTTATAATGGATATTGGGATAAGACCTAAATTGGTATTATTTCTTCTAAAATTAATTTAACCATAATATGATGAAGGAATTTTCAAGTGGTGTGTTGCCTGCTTTTCATATTGTCTACTGAATAACGATAAACGAATGAAAGTTTCTGACCTTGTTGTGGGGAAAGATTATTACCCCAGTGCCCTCTTTAGAAAAAGCTTCATTAAAAGAACCTGGTTTTTGGGATAATCCGGAATAAAAGAAACTAAATGGTTGAAGTGACCTTAGTGGTCAGAAATCTCTTAAAATAAGGCCATCGTCACTGTGTTGCTGTTTGTAATCTTAAGAAAAATTTCAAAAGTATAAGAGGAAATAGAAGCAAAAAAACTTAAAATTTGCGTAAATTATTTCCACAGAATCGCATTAAAAGTTGCTAATGATGTTCCTGAAAATTTATGGTTAAAAAACGAGATTTTGCATTTAAAAATTGATACCAACTCAATAAAAATATAGATATGATAAAAACTATTGATGTCGAAAAACTTGCTACATGTAAAAAAAGATGTTGATGAATCAAAAACCTTTTAAATTGATCATCCTATATTTATACTAGCCTATGAGAATCAGCTTGCAAATCTTTGCAAATCTTTTGCAATCAAAGCTGAAAGCACGAAATTCTATATATAGAATTTCGTGCTTTCAGCTTGTTTCACGTGTCTGGATTTACTTTTTTATTTCTGCTCTCTAATATCTTCAAACAAACAATTTTTTAGAAAAATGAATAAATTTGAAAGTTGAATTAAGTAAAGTTATAGAGTTGAAATGAGAAATTATTTTCATAAAATGCAGACATTTCTAATTATAAGCGCATTCTTAAATTATTTTAACTATGAAAGCAACAATTTTTCAACTTGCAACGACTTGGTGATTATAAATATTTTGAATCTGCTTAGCATAGATTTTTCATATGTTTCCCTCTATGCCTTTTTCAATGTTAAAATTTTTATATTTATTAGTCCTGTTAATAGATTAAGTTTGAAGTCAATTACAGTTGTTTTTACTACATGTTTGGTAGAATCAAACAAAAAACTGTGAACACTTAAATTTGCTTTTAAACCACCTCCATAAAAACTATTCTCCCTTAATTACTTTTAAATTAAATAATTCATCCAAATCAAAACTGAATTGGCTGTGATGACTATTGCAAACCAAACACAAATCCCTATAAAAATAATTTTTTTAATTATTTTTAAATAAAAATATTCGTTAGAATCAAAATTGAAATGACTGTGATGACTATCGTAAAAAAAGAAACCTTCTTAAAAACCATTTTCTTAATTACTTTTAAATAAAAATATTCACATCGAAATTAAAATTGAATGACTACTGGCTAATGGACTACTGGAAACCAAGAAACTCCCATAGTAACCATTTTTATAATTACTTTTAAATAAAAATATTTATCAAAACCAAAATTGAAATGACTGTGATGACTACTGGAAACCAAGAAACCTCCATACACTGGTGGACGTGCAATTAACGACACTCAAAAATTCACTTATTTTTCATATAAAATGCATGATATATTTTGGAATTACCTTTCTTTGAATTAAATTTTCAGTTTTCAACTATTCAGTGTAAAAAATTGCAAAGAAAAGTTAATTTAGAGTTGAATTTAGATCATTTATTCAAAAATCAGAAATTTCGAGTGGAAATGAAATTAAAGACACTTGTTGTTTTTCGAACAAATTTATTAATTAATAATGAGTGCCTCCATTGTTTATAATTACTTGAATGCATTCTATTTGGCATCGATTTCAAAAGATTTTGAAGGTAATTTAATGGCAAATTTGACCATACATAACGAATTTTGTCTTTTAAGTCCATTACTAACTCAAAGTGGTCGTTTTCATAAACTTTTTGTGTTATCAATCCCCAGATGTTTTCAATACGGTTCAGACCGGGACTTCTAGCTGGCCAGTCCATAACCTTGACGTTTCGCTCCATAAAAAAGGCATTTGTTGCTTCAAAGTTGTGAATGCTTGCATTGTGTCCTATTGAAAAATCCAGGAATCTTCATCCATATTTTCGGCATAATCCAACAGAACTTTATCTAGTAGTTCAATATAATCGGAGGAATTCATTTTAGGTGTGATCCAACAGATGGGGGGGGGGGGTGTTCCATAGCTCGAGAAAGTTCCCCACACCCATTAATGTGCGTCCAGCAAAATTACGACTAACTGAAATCTCCTTTATGGTCCCTGTGCGATGCCAGTAAGACATGTTTCTATCTGGTCCATCTAAATTAAACCTTTTCACTCATCATTGAACATTACACTGTTCCATTCAGAGTCTCGATTTGCTTTGTTTTTTTGCAAATTCCAAACAAGCCTTCTTATGCTGAATACTTAAGAGAGGTTTGCAATGTTTTTCGTTCATTTAACAACTCCAGATAGACGGATTAGTTGTCTGATTCTTCGAGTTGTATAACAGGCTTAAATCTCTCCTAATTTTACTGGAATTTACGTTAGGCCTTATTGCCTCTCGAATTATCTACCACTTTTGACGGTCACTTAATTTACTGCAAATACCTCGACGTCTTTCAACTCCATATTAATCACCTAGATTTAAAAAATTGCATACAACAGTTGGAGAGTGATTAATTTTCTTTGGAATTGACCTATTTGAGTAACATTCTTCCTTTAAAATTCGAATTTTTGCTCGCTCATCTATCGAAAGCCAGATGTTACGTCCTATTCTATAATTACCTTTAAATAATAAGAGCTCGAGCCATGGTGTTTTGAAATATTTAGTATCTAACACACCAGAGACAACAAATTTCTCCTTTTAAGCCCTTTAGAAATGAAAATGAAGTGGTAGATAGCTGAAAATCTAGATTTAAAGTACGTGTCTTTAATTGCATTTCTCCTCGAAATATTGGATTTTTTAAACTAAATGATGTAAATACGCACAAAATTAGGTTTTTTGTGCAAGTTTTTTGCACAAATATGATTGAAGACAAAAAATTTAATTCAAGTGAAGTTAGTACAAAAAATATCACGGGCATTTATATGAAAAATAAGTGAATTTTTGAGTATCTTTAATTGCATTTCCACCAGAGTATAAGAATCATTTTCTTAATTACTTTTAAATAAAAATATTCAGCGAAACCAAAATCGAGAAACCAAGAAAACCCCATGAAAATTAATCCCTTAATTACTTTTAAATAAAACTATTTATCAAAATCGAAATTGAAATGGCTGTGATGACTACTGGAAACTAAGAAACCTCATAAGAATCGTTTTCTTAATTAATTTTAAATAAAAATATTAATCAAAACCAAATCAAAATGAGTGTAATGACAATCGTAAACCAAGAAACACCCCAATAAAAACCAATCCCTTAATAATTTTTAAATAAAAATATTTATCAAAATCAAAATTGAAATAACTATGATGATTATTGTAGGCCAAGAATCCCTCATGAAAACCATTCTCTTAATTACTTATGTATAAATATACATTTATCAAAATAAAAATTGAAGAAAATATTTATCAAAATAAAAATTGAAGAAAATATTTAATAAAATCACACACAAAATGATTGTGATGACTTCTGTAAATCAAAAAAGCCCCATAAAAAGCACATTCTTAATTATTTTTAAATAAAAATATTTATCAAAATCAAAACTGAATTGATTGTGATGACTCTTGTAAACTTAGAAACGTCGAATCTACCCACATATATACAATTTGAGATGCCATGGAAAACAATGAAAATTAAATGTTTAAAATTCCTTTTCCAAAGTATTTAATTTCTTCATCATAAAAATGTCTTACTTTTATTTTCGATGATAAGTTATATTCAAAATGTCTAAAATAATCTTCTAAAAAAGTAATTATTTATTGAATTAAAATTTTTTTATTAAACTTATTTCTAAATTATGTTAAAACATTAATTAAAAATAGTGGAAAATATTTCAAAAATAAACGAGGAAGTTATACCCAAAAGTTAAAAGGGGGGAGAAAAATAATATATTATATATATATATATATATCATTTATGAATAATTAAATGCGCTTTGAAAACCAATCCTTTAATGTTTTATTTTCCTTGGAAACATATCATAGAAATATTTCTAGTTTAATTTTTATAGAATTTGAAAGACAAGACTAATGTTTGAATTTTTGAATGATATTTTTTAATTTTTATATTAAATGGGGTACACATTTGCTCAATAAATATTTCGTTGTGTTCTCTTTAAGTGAGATGGGTTCGTTTTCTTTGCAAACATTTGCTATAGTTTGAGAGTTTCAAAGATTATATTGAATTAGTATTCTAGTAATTTTAATTTTAAATCTGATGGAGCTGTATTTACACAATAAATATCTTAAAAAAGAGCTTTTTTTTAAATAATATTTTATTATTTTATAATCTACTTTTAGGGTATGTAATTTATATATTACTATGTTAAAAATATTAAAAAGTGAAAAACGCTTCATATTTTAATGCATTTTCTCTTTTTAAATTATGTAAAATTTATATATATTTTTACAAAATTATATCTTAATTTATTTTAAAATATGATTTAAGTAAATAGAATGGGAATATATCTGAAATATATAGCTTAAAATCGTGTCAATTTTAATTTAATTACCTTTTTGCAACACACTACCATTTAATTGATTTTATCGGTTATAAAATATCAAACTGAAATTGAGAAGCCCAATTAAAAGCCCATTTAAGTTGCAAAAAATGTTATAAGAAGCAAAAATAGTGAAATCCTGCAATCTGGTGTTAAAATGTTTTTTTAGAGTCTATCTCTAATTCTGGAACATACTTTCTAACACATTTTTTATTTTCAGGATCCCAATATATTCGATTCAGATCGGCATGCAATGTACACAGAAGAAGTGGCAGCAACCAAGATCCAAGCAGTGTTTCGAGGATACAGAGTACGAAAAGCAATATGCGAAAAGGACCGTGCAGCATCCATTATACAAAGGACATACCGAAAAACCCGGGCATCTCCTATCGATCGTTCTATTTCACCCCCTATAGATCATGAATCAAAGGAAGAAGAGTTCAAAAAAGAATATTCAGATAAAATAAAAAATGATTTCGCAGGACCCAAACATAAGTTCATCAAAAAGTCAAACAAACTTTCAAATAAAATAAAAACGTCCGTAAGTAAGTTTTGGAAGAGACCTTCACCTGCAGCCTCCCTTACGGATTCAGAGGAAGATATGAAGGTTAGTAATTTAATTTAACTTTCCAAATATAGCAAATAATTAGAAAAATGTAACAGATTTAATTTGGTTTGTTACTGAACTCACTGATAATTTTTTTACGCGATGGCTCTGCCATCTGTTGCTGAAGATGAATCCTGAACTATTCAAAGACTCAACTCCTATTTACTCGCATTCAAAAACTTTTAAAGTGATATGGTTCACTTCATGTCTTAGAGATGTATCCACGTTAATATGTGACGTTCTAAAAATTAAACGCAATCTCACTAATAAATTTTCACAGCTGTTGTTATTTTTATTTTCTCCGTAATGTAGTAAAGCCTACACCAGTTTAGAAAGGCTCCAATGTTCCAGATCACAAAATTTCAGATCCTACTCAAACCACAGCTACACTACAAGATGTACTAAGACAAATAACATGGTGCGCCGGATTGTCAAAGAGGGAACAAGAAGAGAAAATCCTCTCCCCATTCTAGAATTTAAAACATTTTAGATGGTCACTTCTGAATCTCGCTATGGGCAATTAAAGTGGCTGGGCGCCACTGTATGCAGGGAGAGACCAGGATTGTTGATAGGTTACCCATTGTGAATCAGTAAAAGATGCCATACAGAGAGCAACTGCTGTCTGTTTAAGGAGTAGATTTCCGAGGGAGTAAGCTGATTTCAGTTATTTATGGGAAGATCATTACCATTCTTAGTAAATATATTTGCTATCTCGTTACCATACACCCCAAGAGGTAATGGAATCCCCTATAGTGTTTTTAGGCCAATCTCGCAGAGAAGCTGCAAAATAATCTGGTCTGGGATATTAAATATTTTTAGGTCGATTATTAAAATATTGTTTAGTACTCTTGCTACCAGTTAACATCCAAATGCTATTTTTGTCAATGATCAGGGCATAATTAAGATCTGCTCTAACATGTATGATCTCCGATCTAAGGACTGAACCGTAGTAAGGGTTTCGGAATCTCAGTCTATATTCATCCTCAATATTGTTAACGAAATCACCACTTCCAGTACTGGGGTCTTTAAATCTGCAACCCAATTGACCAAAGCTTCGGATAGGATAATGTTAACAGCTTCTAGGGCAAATTGTTTTTTAAAAAAAATAAGGGTGGTCCTTTTATTTACTGGTATAAGACTTCAGATCATCATTAAAACTTACTGTCACCAGAGACACTAAGGGAGGATAATAATCAAAAGTGGTCAAAGGAACAATTAGTAAATTAATAAAACTTTAATTCCACATTTATTCTAGCCAGGTGTTTCTTTACAGACGTTGATTATTCTTCAAATTTAAAATAAATTCAGAAGTCCTGTTGAAGGGTTTAAGATTTGTCATTTTATTTGAATATTTAAAGGAACCAATCCTAAATCCTAATATCATGGTCAGAGGTATAATGTCAGCTAGTACAGGACCCCCTCACTAGGGTAGCTTTCTTTAATCCTGTGTAGGACTTGTTTCAATCAATTGAACTCTGTCCAAAATCTTTGAATTTTAGAGGCATAAGCCATTAAAATATCTGGTAACCCCACTCCATGACGGGACGTACTAGAACACTATATATTAGTCTGAAAATGGAAGCATCAGTTCCCTAGTCTCTACCTGAAATTTACTTCAAAATCTGCAATCGCTTTCTAGACTTATTTTCTATTTCATCAATATATTTCCTACAATTTATTTCCAGATCCAATGTAAAACTCAGGTAAATTGGATATTTGTTGCTGTCCAGCAACTTATTGCCAAAATAAACTTCAGGAGAATAATTGTAGAAAAGCCAATTTGTAGCGAAGAAAATACTAATTGGCATGTAAGCATTGAAGTTTAGCTTATGAGAATTCGAAAAATCACAAACAGCTTCCAAAGATCTATTTAGAATAGATTCTAATTTACACAAATGTATATATAATTTGTATTTGTAGATAATTCACATTATAGTTAATTTTTGAAAGTATAAAATATAACTAATTTAAAAATTCCTTCTTTTTACCATATCAACTGAATATTTTAAATCAAATTCAAATCCAATAATTACCAAACATTAAACTAGAATTATAAAAATAAGATAATATTTCTGATGATGATATTTACTAGCAAAAATATCAATCCATTTATCAACTAAAAATATTGAATTTCTCTTAGTTCATCCTTTCTCGGTACATCCATTTATTCCATTTATCTATGTGTTAACTTTAAAGATATTTCAAGTTATACAAATTTTATTAAATAATTTTTCACTTCAATTGGTGCATGGCTACTTTAAAATTCTGATGAAAAGCTTAATGCGTAATAATTTGAATGCAATGGATATACCAAAATTTTAAAGTAATAAAAAACTCACCATAACATAATATTTACGACATATCCCTAGAAAAGTAGGAGTGAATGAACAACAAATGAGAAAATATAAGTTCACGTGAGGATTTCGAAAACCTTGTATTTCAACAAGTGCTTATTAGCAATGTTTACTTGTTCAGAGGATTAAAGTATTTCCCACCTCCTTCACTTACTTTTATTTACTAAATACTTTTTTGTTTTTAAATTTTGAAGGATAAGGTTTTTAAGTAAAGTCACATTGAAATATTTTTATATCGCTCTTCCTGTATTTATTTAATACACACTCAGTAAAGTTATTAAAATAATGGTTTTCACTGCAATCAGCATTAATATTTAAAATATTTTTAGATTCCAAATTTATAATATACCTCATTACTTGAACTAAATCATTAAAATTGCTTCTGATTATATATATATATATATATATATATATATATATATATATATATATATATATATATATATATATATATGTATATGTAGGGGAATTTCATAGAAAGAAAGAAAGAAAATTAATCATAAATGTAAATAATTTCTTTGTTTTAATGGAAATTGCGGTCATTAATAATTAGATTGTTTTGATTATCTTAGAGAAAGAGAACATGATGCATAATGAGGATTTGGTTGCAGGAAAAATATTATCACTGTAGATAACAATTTATATCGTATATGAAACTAGAATTCTCGGGCCAATTTGCACGAATTTTAGTGTCTGATTGACACTCAGAAACAATTTCCAGTATTCAATATTTTCCGTTCAATTTAATGATGTTCGATCGTTCTTGATGCCAACATGCTTGTGAATCTCACATCACTCACTATCCAATGACGGTGTTCTTTCCAAAATCTATGTTTAGTCTCTAATCGCTAGCAAGACCCAAACAGATATGCATGTATCCAGATGTTCATATTACACTACTGGCCATTAAAATTGCTACACCAGGAAGTGCAGATAACAAAATGATATTTATTGGACAAATATATTATGCTAGAAATAACAAGTGATTAAATTTTAAAAATATTTGGTTGGATATAGATCCTGAGAAATCAGTACCCAGAACAACAACCTCTGGCAGTAATAACAGCAGTTATACGCCTGAGTATTGAGTCAAACAGAGATTGGATTGCATGTACAGGTACAGATGCCCATGCAGCTTCAACACTATGCCACAGTTCATCAACCGTAGTGACTGGCGTTTGGTGACGAGCCAGTCGCTCGGCAACCATTGACCAGACGTTTTCTATTGGTGAAAGATCTGGAGAACGTGCTGGCCAGGGCAACAGCCGAACATGTTCCGTCTCAAGGAAGGTCCGTACAATACCGGCAACATGCGGTCGGGCATTATCCTGCTGAAACGTAGATTTTCGCAGGGCTCGAATAAAGGGTAGAGCCACGGTTTGTAACACACCAGAAATGTAGCGTGCACTGTTCAAAGCACTGTCAATGTGAACAAGAGGTGACCGAGACGAGTATCCAATGGCATCCCATACCATCACGCCAGGTGATGGGCCAGTATGACGATGACGAATGCTCGCTGCCAGTGTGCGTTCTCCACGATGCAGCCAAACACGGATGCGACCATCATGATGCTGTACACAGAACCTGGATTGATCTGAAAAGATGACGTCTCGTCATTCGCGCGCCCAGGTTCGTTGTTGATCACACCATTGAAGGCACTCTTGTCTATGACGCAGCGTCAAGGGAAGCCGCAGCCATGGTCTCCGAGCTAAGAGTCCATGCTGCTGCAAACGTCGTCGAACTTTTCGTTGAGACTCTTGTTGTCTTCCAAACGACCCCGTTTCTTGACTCACGGCTCGTGATGTGGTTACACGATCCATTACGGCCATGCGGATAATATGCCCGTCTTCTCGGCTGCTAGTGATAGGTGGCTGTTGAGATACCGCATGGCGTTCCGTATTACAGTCTTGAACCCTTCGATTCCATATTCTGCTAACAGTCATTGGATCTCGACCGACGCGAGCAGCAATACTACGATAAGATAAACCGCAATCCCGGTACGCTACAATTCGACCTTTATCAAAGTCAGAAACGTGCTGGTACGCATTCTCTTTCTTACACCAGGCAACAACTTTCAAATGAAATTTGTGTATGAGGAACCGGCTGAACAATTTCCTCATTTAAACACAATGTTGGTGTCGCTACTGGCGCCTGCTTTGTCTGAATGCGCTGTAAAGCTAATCATTGGCATATCATAGCACTTTCTTCCATTCGTACAAATTTCACGTCTGTAACATGTCGCCTTCTTGGTGTAGCAATTTTAATGGCCAGTAGTGTATTTATTTTTTGATATTTACATTTGCATTTATATTTATTCGAATCATGATTATTTGCAGTAAAATAATGTATTAATTAAACATTTTTTTGAGTTAAGTGATTTTGAAATTGAAACTATATTCTTTATGAGTAAGTTCATACTTTGAGAGATCTTTTTGACAGTAAAAGTAGCTATATATTGCACAAACACATTATTATCAATGCGCTATGCCTTGTAATGGGCAATTATTTGTATTTTATTCGGCACAAACCATTCCTGACTATATATTGTTTCTGATTGGTTAACCAGTTGTTGTTACTAATGACACTTGGACTAGCCAAGCTCGCTATGCCTTGGCTATGCGAATTTAAATCAATTGGATTCGTCTTTCGTTTAATCAGAACACCATGAAGGTAAAAGTACGACTTTTGCTCTTCGAATCCTCTGACAGATAGCAGCACCAGAGGATCTACTCCCTCAATTTTGGCATGGATATGAAGGGGGAGTAAAATTTTTCCAGACCGTTGCTCCCATGGTAATTTCTTAATGAGCATGTATATCGCATGTACTCGGTGGGTCTTTGGCGGCATTGGGAATCGAACCCCACCCTTTCGGAGGGAAGACCGATACCCTAACCACTAGGCTACCACGGCCTCTAACCAGTTGTAGACCAGTACAAACACATTTCTTGTATGTTTGAAAATGAATGGGTATAAATTTGATTTCGACGTTGCTGGCGATCAAGTAGAAAAGATAAAAATTAAAAATGCTTTTGTTAAAACTCCACCCACTTTTTGAATATTTCTTTCTGATATAGTCGATTTTAAAACTGTTTTTCAATTTAAGTGTGTGAAAGAAAAGTTCGTATTTTTTTAACCATTTGGTACATATTTTGGATTTGGAAATTAGGAATAAATAAATGAAAGTCTAGATTAAAATCATCAAGTGAATCCTTATTTGCATATTCTAAATTATCTTTTAGAGTAACAAAAGAATATAATGATGTATTCACAACCCAAACTTTTGTAGAATATTTTCTGTTTTATGAATAACAGTTGCCTTTCAAATATTTGTTTTGATTTGATAAAAGTTCTTTCATACAAATGATATTTTTTGTGCTATATGGAGCAAATTCGCCTACGCGCCTTTCCTGTTGATACGCAAATTAGTCTATTTTAAAAAAAACTTTATTTCTGTCTTTCATTTATATTTTTTACTAAAATTTTAAATACTAAAATTTACTAAAATTTTTTACTAAAATTTTAAATATATTAATAAAGTTATTAATATACATTTGAACTCAATGAAACTGGAGCTCCTTTTCTTCTATCATGAAGTGCAAATCCAATGGATTCATTCCTAATTTGTTGTTTTTGCATGCCCTCGAGGTCAGCAGAGCTAGACCAGGTCCATGAACGCACTCAACTTCAAAAAGTCCAGCACCATAAGTGGATTCTCCATCAGTTCTCGCCCGGAGAGACCAAGGCATTGAAGAATATGTTCAGGAGAGGCCTGTTCATTTAAACACTTGGGGCAAATTTCGAATTTCTTCGTACCCTCGACGAATTTCAAATTAAGTTGTTATGCATGGTAATGGAATAGTAGATATTTTGGAAAAAACGGGTCCTGATGGGCAGTTAGACATCATGAGTCACTGACTCATTTGAAGTTGTTCTCAAAAGCTAAAAAGGCTGTTCATTTTTCTAGACCATCCCACCTGTTTAGGAGTGGTACCAGGAAAGGCGCTTTGCGGATTTACGGATTCGCGGATTTTATTACTAAAGTATTGTGGGTGGGACCAGACGGCCCTCTCTAGACTTATAAGTTGGCACTTGAGATCAATGTCATATTTTTATGGAAAAAGAATTTTTCCTGCCTGTTTGGAGTGTGCTGACCCTCATAGCCATATTCTGGTTTGTCTGGACTTTTCAAGAATTCCTCTTTTCACAAGCCCAATTTTAATGTTAGATTTTCTTAGAGTGACAAATTTCATAGATCAGATTCAGTGTTGCTAAACACCGGAGATATGCAACACACACACACACACACACACGCACGCACGCACGCATTCACGCACAGGATGATTTTAAATTATTTTTACAAATTAATAGGGGTGACAGCAACCATCCTGACTAGCAATAATTACATTAATTACAACCACAATTAAAGATCTTTATTAGCGCATTTCCTTATTAATTTTATTCTATCTTCCAGTTTAATAAATTCTATGTGCAAACTGTTCAAATGTTTAAGCTACCATCTTTTTAGAAACATTAAAAACCGTCATTATGTGAATTTTTGGTTTTTAAAATAGATTGTTCACACGAACTCAAAAAAAGCTTATATTGTTATATTAATAAGCCTAAACAGAAAAGTATCTTCGTTAAGGAGGATATTATATAAATTATCATTTATTAATTAACACATTGTGTGAAAGTATCATTTATTATAATAATTAAATTAACTTTTAATTCATTCATTGATAATTTTAATTATAAAATATTCAATACAATGAAAAAAATTTAAATAAATGTTGAAATAATATAATGAATAATTAAATTGAATAAAGAAATAGTTTTAATATATTTACATTTCCTAATTCAATTTAATTATTCATTATAATATATCAACATTTATCTAAATCTTTTAAATATTAATACTAAATAATTTTTTGTATAATAATGCAGTAATTATTTATGAATAAAAATTAGTTCATACTCTATAAAGCGAATGAAAGTAATTTTTTAAAAATTTTCTTCAAATCAAAAATTTCCATTCTATTTATTGTCAGCTTGCTATCGATAGGCACATAGTCTTATTTAAGAGAAAAGATTCGATATCATTGTATGACTCAATAAACGTACTAGGGGAACACAGATGCTTGAATGATGAACGAAATAGGAAATTGAAGTATAAAATTGCGCAATTAACGAGAAAAATTATTAAAAATCTATAAATTCATGTAAACGACAGAATGCATCAATATCAGTATATCTAAACTTATCTTATGTCTTAGTTATTGAATTGCAATTTCATAGTTATAATATTTTTGATACTGTACTAATCCCAATTTTACTGTTTTAAATAAAGGAGGAAGATACGAAAAAAAGAGAGCCAAGTTGGCTTACAGACATTCAAGGTCAAGCGGGCGAGGCAGTTCACAAGGTGAGTATTTAAAATAACTTTAGGCGAAAATTAAAATCTTTAAACAGGATTTCTATGTCTGAATGATATTAGTAGTGTCTCAAGCACATTTTTTTGAAATCTTAATTGAAAGTAAATGATATATTTTTTTAATATTAAACTACTTACTTCATGTCAATCACTCCTTTTCTTGCTTTCTAATAATTTATCAAATGGGTGACCACTAATTTGCTTTCTTTGGAACCCGCTTTAATTATGACTTTTCCATAATATAAAACGTCAATATAGAGCAGCAGTTTTACTTGAGATGATTTTTTTAAGGGATAACTTAATTTACTTGCGCAACTGAAGAGAAAAATTACTAAAAATCTATAAATTTATGTAGAAAACAGAATGCCTTAATAATACCATTACATCTACAATTATCTCCTTTTAGTTATTTAATTGTAATTGTGTAATTATAATAATATTTTATATCAAATCGTATATACAAGTCGCAATTTTATTTTTTTAAATTAAGGAGGAAGATACGAAAAAATTGGTGCCAAGCTGGCTTACAGACAATCAAGGACAAACGAATCAGTCAGTGCAGAATGTGAGTATTTAAGATTAATTTAGCCAAAAATTGAAAAATTTAAACACCATTCCCACGCTTAAATCATATTAATAGTGTCTTTATTTTGAAACATTTAACATTTTTGAAATCTATATAGAATGTAAATAATGTTCAAACAATGTTTTGTAATAATTTATCACATAGATGAGACTATATCAATTTGCTTTTTCTGGAATCCACTTTAATTATGGCTTTTTGATAATATACCCAGTTGAAAACATCAATATATAGCAGTACTTTTAGTTCAGACATGGTTTTGTTAAAAGATAACGTAGTTAATATTAATCTAATAACTGTAATGACATATTCAAATCAACGTTATACGTACACAAATCAATGTTATACGTATATAGCTCCATAACCTCCTTGCCGAGTTGGAAGACGGAAATTTAGCGCTCTGGTTTTCTGTTGTACAATTCGTGGGTCCGAGTTCCACCGTAGGCATTTAGCTATTTAGAATCTACATTAAACTGTAAGTCCCGGTAACTAATAAGCCCTCGCATGCAAAACATAACAAATGAGTAACAAACCAAATCATAGCATCACTTGCCAAGACGCAGGCATTGATACAAACATCAAGAAAGAATTATAATTTCAGTATTAATATATATATATATATATACATATATATATATATATTTGTGTGCGTGTGTAATTGAAAATAGAGTTATGAATAGGATAAAATAAAATAAAAAGCAAAAGATATAGGAAAATCCAAAAAAATTAAAGTTAATTAGTTACACTAAAGAACGTAACTAGGCAAATCAATCTGAGTAATTGAAAAAAATTAATAAATAAAATTGTTCATTATTTCATAGACTACGCAGTACATGTTGTCGCAGTATATATTGTAAAAATGAATGAATTCCATAAGAATTTTCAAAAACTATGCATAATGTGATTTATTTCAAAAAGTATGCAAATTCACACACACACACACACACGCACACACACACACACACACACGCACACACGCACACACACGCACACACACACACACACACACACACACACACACACACACACACACACACACACACACACACACACACACACACACACACACACACACACACACACACACACACACACACACACACACACACACACATAGGGGCTGATCGATCAATGAATAGTTCGGATGACCAACACATTTTCGGTTAATGAAGTAAAATGAATTCTAACGAACACTTATCGGTTTTCGGAGCATGATTAGCACGGTTGCCAAACTCAACGGACCAAAAATCACTTTTCATGTCGCTTGAATTATGTTGCTTGCCTATTAGAATTCAAAATTCTATACTGGAAAATATTTTTCCAGTATAGAATAAGTAAAGATAGCCTAAGTACAGTAAAGATAGCCTAAGTAGACCATCAGTTATAGTTTATATTTCATTCAAAACTGAAATCGATTTGATTTTGAGCACATCTTCCCCCTTTGTTCATTCGTTGAAGAAATGGGAGGATGTCAGTGCAAAGGTTTTAGAATAGCATCCAAAGCAAACTGATATCAATAAGTTTAGGAATCTTTACAACAACAATGCTATTGTCACTTCCGGAAGGTATTAAAAAAGAGAGAAAAGCAATCGATAATGAACATGTTCTTTAATACCCTATAAATAAAAAATAAAAATAACTGACTAATATGAAAAAATATACATATTATTTTTTAAATAAACTTAATAAGAGAATTATCCTCTTTAATTTTACTTTTAGGGCCTTCAAAACAAATGAATCAATTTTGCAAAAAAATCTGTGTTAAATTGATGATTCGTTAACGAAAAACTCAGATAGCGAACAGTCTTGTAACGGATTATCTTTGTTAACTGATCCACCACAATATATATATATATATATATATATATATATATATATATATATATATATATATATATATATATATATATATATATATATATATATATATATATATATATATGTGTGTGTGTGTGTGTGTGTGTTAGTTACGCAATCGAATATGCATTAAAAAAAGAATGAAAGAAATTCTGACTGTAGTATTTGTAGTATTTAATAATTTAGTAATTAAAGAAATTTTTCTCTCATTTCATTTGCTTTCCGTTAATCTACATGCGATAAATTTTATTTCATGCTGTGATTGGAACAAAGCTAAATGAATAGTAAATAATATGTTATTATTTCCAATCATATATTCTAATGTTTAAGTTTCTGTGTGTGTGTGTGGAAGCCTTTTCATGCGAAGAATTACTTGATAAGAACCATTGTGAATATCACGGAATTCAAAACTTAAATGAGTTTAGAAGTGTTTTATTTTATTCAATTTTTCTCAAGCTTTTTATTACTAACTGCATTTAATGCAGCTTTTCTTGCTTTATAAGTAAGCAATTTAGAAATTTTCTAATATGAATCCTTTATTAACGTCTTATAAAATTGGGCATATATATATATATATATATATATATATATATACGGTACAGAGATTGCCGTTTAATCCAGGATTCCAAATTTTGAGTTTGGTGTGGTTTTGTGGCGGATTTTCTTATGCATCTGGCAGCCTGGTTCTTATAACGTCATAGATACGGAAATTTATAAAATTTAGGTAGAAAATTCTATTTTGGCAACGCAAGTATTTACGTCATCGCGCACGTCACTATATGTCATCTTGGCAACATTTCTTCATCACCAAAAATTCAGATTCTGTTTGTATATATATATATACAAACAGAATGTGGCCAAAATTGTGGACACTTTATGAAATGTTTATGTTTTTTAACTTTGTATGCTTATAGAAAATTGTTACCTTTTGCAAAACGCAAACTTGTATATTTAATTTTAAGGAGAATTTATTACTAAATTCAATACAAAACACAAAATTCAATTATTTGCAATACAAAAAAAAAATGATAATAGTTATCGATATACATTAGATAGTGATGATTGCAGTGAGTTATCAGTATTTAGTAAAGTACCCTTTATTTTTGATTACAGCTTCATATCGACGCTTCATTGAGCTGACAAGAGTTTTAAGCTCTTCTTTCGTTATTACATGATGTCAGGAAACAATTATAGCCTCAATTAATTCTCTTTTATTTGATGGGCGTTTCATTCGGACAAGAGTTTTCAAACCGTGCCACAAACTTTCGAAAGGATTGAGGAAAGGACTGTTTCCTGGCTATGACAACAATTTAATGCTCTTTGTACGAAACCACTCTTCCGATATTTTGGCCGTGTGGCAAGGAGCAGAATCCTGCTGAAAAATAAACGAAGCATTGTTTGGTAAGAAGTCTCTGATGGAAGGTAGAAGTTTTGGTTCTAGAATAGTGTCAATGTATTTTCTAGTATTCAATGTCCCATCGATGACATGAAGGTGACCTATACCATCTGCTTTCATGCATGACCAAATCATAACACTAACTGTGTTCTTCACAGTTGCTTGAATGCAGTCAGAATGTAACTCTTCTCCTATTCTAGGTCTTACATATTTTCGCCCATCACTACCGAATAACGATAGCTTGGTTTCCTCACTCCATATAACTTGTGACTACTTATCATCTGTCCAATTAATGTGTTCCTTTTCCCACTGTAGTCTTTTTTTGTCAAGATAAGGCTTTTTTAGTGGAATTCTACCTCTGAGTCCAACATCTGTTAATCTTCTCCTGATTGTTCTTGAACTGACAGAAACACCCAACATCATTCAGATCATTTCTGATGGCCGCTGATGACATTTTTCTAGCTTGGACACATTTTTATTCTTCTGTCATCAATAGATGGGGTGCACCTTTTTCGGCCATTTTTTCTTTGTTTTTTTATTGAATTTGTGTCTTGATATATATTGTCTCCTGATAAACAAAACTTTCGGATTCCAGATGTAGTCACTGAACCACCCACCTGTCTTGCAATTTCAGCATAGGAAAGACCACTTTCTCGTAACACAATAATATTAAATCTCTCTCTAGGTGTCTTTTATTTGATGTCATTGCTAAATATCAAAAACTTTTACTAAAATTCCTAATTGTAATTGCAGAGTATAAGAAACCGGTCTTCCTTCTACGAAACAAAGCAAAATAATGAATTGTTTCAAGTGTAAACATGATGTCAGATTTCACTGGCAGTTTCTAACATTTGATTGGTTCTCAGAACAAGAACAGTGATTAACCAGGAAAGCTAGACATTACAAACTACTTCATAACTGTGTTTTTTATTTATATTAAAGTACAAATAACGTTTCTTGTATTCCAAATGATTGAATTTTGTGCTTTGTATTGAATTCAGTAATAAATTCGCTTTCAAATGATATATACAAGTTTGCATTTTGCGAAACGTAACGTTTTCTATAAGCATATAAAGTTCAAAAACATAAAAGTTTCCAAAAGTATCCACAATTTTGGCCACTACAATCTCTCTCTCTCTCTCTCTCTATATATATATATATATATATATATATATACAACAAACAAGGTGTGTTCGAAAAGTTTGAAAGGTCTCATAATTAAAAAACCGCGCCGGTTAGGATCCTGCACTCACACAGACGCAGTGAGAGAAATGTCATCTAGAGACATCTAACGACCATTTTACGACAGAGAAGAAGAAGCTCACGCTATGAGCAGTTTAATACAGTCAATGAGACATGGAACAACGCATAAACATTAAGTTTTGCTTCAAGTTATACAAAACGGCGACGGAGACAATTGACATGTTAATGAAAGTTTACGATCAGGAAGCAGTAAGTAAGAAGTGTGCTTATGAGTGGTTTAAACGCTTTACAGATGAAAAGAATGATGTCAAAGATGAGCCGTGGTTGGGGCGTTCTAATGATACGAAGGGGTTTTAAAACGGCTGCTGCTACGCATACCCCAGATTCGTACAGGAAAGGAATGGAAGCATAGCACAAAAATGGACAGTGGAATCCGCTCCATAACAACGCCCGGCCGCACACTGCGATCCGAGTAACGTAATTCCTCGACTGGTTCCAGATTTGGATCACCCTCCATATTCTCCAGATGGTGGACTTTTCCTATTTCTCCGCCTCAAAGCAGTTCTGAAAGGCCAACACTTTTTTGACATTACTGAGATCCAACAACGTGTCACAACGGTGCTTCGAGCCATAGCGAAAGAAGCGTTTGTAGAGAGTTTCCAACAATTGTACACCCGATGTCAAAAGTGTGTTGTTGCTAATGGCGAATATGTTGAAGTCCAGTAAAGCTATTTTGCTTGTTTCTTCTGTTTCCTTTTTTTATGGCAAAATACACAGAACTTTTCGATTACACCTTGTTTATATATATATATATATATATATATATATATATATATATATATATATACTGCAAAAATATTGTTAAAACTAAATATATATTTTATATCGATGAGATTCAGAACATTTGCTCAAAAAGTGTTTTCTTAAATACTCTATTCAACACAAAATGTATGTACAAGTATTATATTACTTTTTAAGGCATTTGAAATTCTTATGTATTATATACATACATATATATATATATATATATATATATATATTTGTGTTGAATAGGGTTTTTTAAGGAAATATTTTTGAGCAAATATTTTGAATCATCAGCATAAGATATTTAGCTTTTTCAACTTTTTCGCTGTATATATATATATAATCTCAAATAAAAACAAATGGAAACAACAATAATGTACATAGGATTTTTCCCAACAAAGAAAGGAGACATAAAGTGAAATTTATATCAATTTCCGTTATAAACCATCATTCCCAATAAAAATGATATCTTGAAAGTTTCTTAAATAACTTCCGTTGATGAATGTTGATGGTTATCGTTCGACAATAGGAGATTACTCTTTATTTGCAAGTGCTTTCCCTCTTCCCCTTAAATGCTCTTCAACAGGAAATCAATTATTCGAAACATAAATATTCTTGGTGAAAAGTTACGGGAGCGAAAATCTTAGGGAAGAAATAGCACGAGAAAAATTAGTATTTTTGATCTCACTCCAACTATTAACGTAGCAACGATCATAAATTGGTTCTGGGGCTCGTGTATTGATTCAAACTATTATAGACTTACAGACGCTTATTTTTCTGTTTCAATAAGGTCTTAGATTAGAACAGAACGTTTGACTGATATTTTGGAATATCTTGAAGAGATTCATACGATTTTTGTGTGGGGATTATTGATGCAAAAGTTCAATATTAAACAAAGCTGCACCATACTGCTTTTAAAACTAGAAAAATGAGCTCTGATATGTATAAGACAGATGAAATGTATTAAAAATTCAATAAAAATTTGCATAAAATATTAAATAAGCTAAAATATAAGCAGAATATATAAAACAAATTGCTCGTAAAAATTAAAATTTCTGTGTGATTCTTAATTAAATATAAAGTCAAATTTGTGCTGTTAAATACACAAAACGTAACTTTTTGAAATCCTGGCAGGCAATTAATATATTGTACAGAGTACATTACATACACGTTTCTCAAATTTGAACACTCTGAGATCCAAGAGGGAGGGAGTATGTACGAAATTCATATGGAAAATAGAATATTTTAACCCCATGAGAAAAATTATTATAATTTCCATGATATAATTGTAAAAACTTGGATTTTTTTTAATATATACGAAGAAATTTCATTTAATAATATATTGTGGAATATGCATGCTGATAAAAAACTTCATAATGTATTGGTGGTAACCTAGTAGTTAGGGCACCGGTCTTCCATTCGGAATATATATATATATATATATATATATATATATATATATATATATTATATGCATTTTTTATTGCTTAAAAAAAGCAGATCTATTTAAATTTCGTAGTTATTATTTGTTGAATTCTCAGTTACTTAGTTGTGTTCCAATTTATAATTTTCCTAGTTATCCTATTGGCAGCCGTAAAAATGATCAGAGTGATAACCTTACTGTTATGAGAAATTTGTCTAATATTAGATCTTGCACCACAAAAATCAATGAAATAATTTTTTTAGAATAATCTTCCCACAAGTGAAAAAATATGGATATTCTACAAAAATATATCAATGTTTAGTTGCTAATCTGTCATTAGTTGTCAAATTTACTATTCTATTGCTTAAAAATTTGTCATGCAGTCATCAAGCCCTAAATTTGGAGCATCAAATTTAGGGCTTGATGACTGCATTTGAGGCTATAACTGTTATAAAAAGCAAAGTTAAAATGACTTTAAATATTTTCCAAATTATTTATATAAAAGACTCTTTGTGATCTGATTGAGGGGTGACACCTTTTGGCCTGGAACATTCTGAGTTTGGTTCCAGACTCTGTTGAAGAGATAGCGATGAATGCTGCATCTGTTTTCATCAAGCACATGTAATCGAGAAAATTTTTTAATCACGTGATTTCAGATTATCTTTCATGTGACTCATGAAGGCATTCATACATAGCTGTTGTAGGTAAGGTAAAAATTATACATTAAAGTTAACGTGTTTGGAATAGGAGCTTCATTATTTTGAACCATGATCAGGTGAGATTACACATCCAAACTACATCAACGGGAGGACTTTGGACGTCACACATGAATGTGGACATGTTCTCAACCCACGAAGCACCAGCAATACAGTGAGGACGAATGTGGGCACCCTTTCCATCACTTCACTAGGCAAATGAGACTTCACTTTGCTTCTCTTAATGAGAAGCCGAGTGAAGCTATTGAGTGAGCTAGCTATTGATTAAAAGTCTACTGAAAAGGCGAGAAAGCTTTTTGTCTAAAAGCTTTCCAACAGCCTCAGATTGTTCGACTGATTTTATGCTATGCCAAAATTATATATATATAAAAAAAGATTAATGCTTGATTTTTACTACCATTTCAAGCTTTGCGCTTATAAAAGTTTATGAATATTAAATGCAATTCAAACATTTAAAGAGCATTTTAAAAGAGATATACAAATTAATTACTATATTAGTAAGATTATTTTTAGGAAAAAAGTAATAATACTATACTTGAACATACGATAGGTATTTAACGTCAATTCAGTTAAAATGGTTCCTATCTGAAATTAAAACATTTATAATTTAGTATTTATTTATCTTTGCACTGTATTCTTAGTTAGATTTTGTAAAAACATAACACGTTACAGAAAGTTTAGTAATAAAACAAACAGAATATATCTCAACAATAACTTTTGTAATGTTATCGGGAATAAAGGATTTTCATTTATATAAGATAATGCGTCAGTGCATGAAGATTGTCATAGGTATTTATAGCTGTGGTAGGGCCTTGAAAGGGAGGATATTTAGAAAACTGTCGAACACTCATTTTTATGCTCATTGGCCTGGTTAGTTACGGTGTCGTTCTCCCTATCAGAAAGTATTGAGTTTGAATTACGGCTTAACAGAACATCTGTCTTGTTCGTTAAAGGTGACTGGAGCACGTTAAAACTCGGCATTTCCGCAATATCCTCTGAGTGAAGTGATACCTCTGGGATTTGTAGGCTAAGTATTGGGAGTCTTCTGCTTAGTCCGTATCTCAAAATCACGAAGACTCCTCCCGGCTACTTCCATTTAACTGATACATCCCATCTCAGGACTAGGTACTGGGAAGAATGCTGGTGCAACGATTCCTCTGTGCACGCGTTTAAAAACCGTGAGTGCAACATCTGTATTTTATGTTGCTGTTACTACTACTTATGACACTTGGACACGCCAAGCTCGATATGCCTTGGCTATGCGAATTTAAGTGAATAGGGATCACCTTTCGTTTTAATCAGCGCAACACGAAGGTAAAGTACGTCTTTGTTCTTAAAACACTCCGATAGATGGCACATCAGATGATTCACTCTTTAAATTTTGACATTGATCTGAAGGGGAAGAAAATTTTCTGCACATCATTGTACTCATGGTAACTGCTCAATGACTGATCACAGGGCTTTCGATTCCATAGATTTAAAAAGCACGTATATCGCATGTACTCGGTGGGTCTTTGGATGCATCTTCATCGTGGTTAACAGTTGTTTGTGTACTCTTTCTTACTTAAGTGTCCTTATATAGAGGGTGTTACGAGAGTTTTAAAAGTATAGGAAGATCTTAAGAATTCACTGACACTTGAGTTCTTAAGCCAGCTTTTAACTTCAGTATAAGGGTAAAATATTCATAAATTTAATATTGCATTAAATAGGTTTTACATAACGAGGAACCTGTTCGATTATTGCAACTCAGTTAAAATTTAATATTGCATGCATACATAGATGCATCTCTTTCTGTCTGTCTCTCTCTATATATATTTATATATAGAGAGAGACAGACAGAAAGAGATGCATCTATGTATGCATGCAATATTAATTTATGCATTATATGTAATATACACTACTGGCCATTAAAATTGCTACACCAAGAAGGCGACATGCTACAGACGTGAAATTTATACGAAATGAAAAAGGTGCTGTGATATGCAAATAATTAACTTTTCAGCTCATTCAGACAAGTCCGGCGCCAGTAGCGCCACCTACATTGTGTTTAAATGAGGAAATTGTTCAGCCGGTTCCTCATACACAAATTGCATTTGAACGTTGCTGCCTGGTGAAAAGTTGTTGTGATGCCTCGTGAAAGAAGAAGAAATGCGTACCAGCACGTTTCTGACTTTGATAAAGGTCGAATTGTAGCGTACCGGGATTGCGGTTTATATTATCGCAGTATTGCTGCTCGCGTCGGTCGAGTTCCAATGACTGTTAGCAGAATATGGAATCTATGGGTTCAGGACGGTAATACGGAACGCCATGCGGGATCTCAATGGCCACCTATCATTAGCAGCCGAGAAGACAGGCATATTATCCACATGGCCGTAATGGATCGTGCAACCACGTCACGAGCCGTGAGTCAAGAAACGGGGTCGTTTGGAAGACAACAAGTGTCTGCACGAACAGTTCGACGACGTTTGTAGCAGCATGGACTCTTAGCTCGGAGACCATGGCTGCGGCTTCCCTTGACGCTGCGTCATAGACAAGAGCGCCTTCAATGGTGTGATCAATGACAAACCTGGGCGCACGAATGGCGAGACGTCATCTTTTCAGATAAATCCGGGTTCTGTGTACAGCATCATGATGGTCGCATCCGTGTTTGGCGGCATCGTGGTGAACGCACACTGGCAGCGTGCATTCGTCATCGTCATACTAGCCCATCATCTGGCATGATGGTATGGGGTGCCTTTGGATACACGTCTCGGTTACCTCTTGTTCGCATTGACGGTGCTTTGAACAGTGCACGTTATATTTTTGGTGTATTACGACCCGTGGCTCAACCCTTTATTCGAGCCCTGCGAAACCCTACGTTTCAGCAGGATAATGCCCGACCGCATGTTGCCGGTAATGTACGGACCTTCCTTGATACGGAACATGTACGGCTGTTCCGTATCAAAGAAGGTCCGTACATGTTGATTGGCCAGCATGTTCTCCAGATCTTTCACCAATAAAAAGCGTCTGGTCAATGGTTGCCGAGCGACTGGCTTGTCACCAAACGCCAGTCACTACGGTTGATGAACTGCGGTATCGTGTTGAAGCTGCATGGGCATCTGTACCTGTACATGCAATCCAATCTCTGTTTGACTCAATGCCTAGGCTTATAACTGCTGTTATTACTGCCAGAGGTGGTTGTTCTGGGTACTGATTTCTCAGGATTTATATATATCCAGCCAAATTTTTTGAAAATTTAATCACTTGTTATTTCTAGTATAATATATTTGTCCAATAAATATCATTTTGTTATCTGTATTTCTTCCTGGTGTAGCAATTTTAATGGCCAGTAGTCTATATGTATATTATATACATACAATATGAATTTCATACTTTTTATGTAAATCATTTAAAATATAAATTATATTATTAAATATTTCGAAGATTATTATTATTAAATAGGAAGTAAAGCTGTGCATAAATTATATTTTTGTGCTCAATTGTTTTTATATAGAATGGATTTTAATTATGCGAATGAAATACTTTTTGGACTGGAAATGAAACTCAGCATAAACAACAGAATGGGCATAAAATTCTATTCTAAAGTGTTAATATAATAATTTATATTTTTCTGCTAATACTAAACAATATATTCTGAGTTTTTAATTTTTTTTGTTTTTTTAAAAATGGAAAATAATTTAATTTTTGTTTAATAGGCAGAAAAACGAGAAAGGAAGCAGGAAGAAACAAGAAAAATTCAGAAATCAGATGACAGCATCTCTTTCGATAAAAAGGACTTGGTCGCCGACAGACTGGATAAAAGTGCGGAAAACGGTGCAGCGGTCGATGAAATTAAATTACCACTGAAAGAAATGTCGCCCGAAGTGTCGAGCAGCATTGAAGCGCTATCTAGAACGGTTTCCAGAATAGCGGGTGACCTGAAGGGGGAAGAAGAAGTAAATAACGATTTAATTTTTTGAGGGGCATAAACTCGAACGTAATGTAGTTTATATATCTGTATTAGTTATTGTGCGCAATATAATATTTACATGGTATTCTGAAGAAATGAATGCTTATATCAACAGTTTTAAGGTTTTAAAAATTAATTTTGATATTAATTGTATGGGAAATAGAGGATACCAACTCATGAGTCGTACTCTTCACTTGATCATGTCTCAAAATTATGAAGTATTTTAATATGAAGAGACTTAAACTAAATTTTTTACCATTTCCATGATATACTTTGTTAAGTTGAAAATATCTTCACATCTTTATGGATATATATATTAATAGGCTATGTAATATTTGGTTGCAATAGAAATATCTAATTTAAAATTTATAAAACACATGAAATACTATAGCCATAGTATATCGATCGTGAATGATATTTTCAATTAAATTATGTAATCTTGGTTTCATTATTTAGTTTAAATGATATATTAAAGGAGGACGTTTTCTTCCATTTCAATATCTGCATTTAAAAAAAGTTCTTAATAATTTAATTTTCATGTTTTTTATATAGAATTTTTATTTATTGCTAAAAATGTTTTCGTCTTAATAATTATTGTTTAAAATGTTTGAGAAAACTTCTTTGTTTTTTAAAAACAGATTTTAAGTATTAGTTTTTCTGCATATGTCATTGAATTTTTAAAGTAACAAAATTTGTTTGAAAACAATTAGAAATGATTTTTAGTGTGTGTATACATCAAAAATTTTATTCAAACATACAAATATAATAATTAGTTTTTGTGAGATAAAAATCAAATTTTTTCGTTTTTGTAAAATTTTTTTTCCCAAACAAACTTATGTTTGCTTTAAAAAGGAATAAATTAAAATTACATGTAAGTATTTAAGTAATTTTAATTTAATTTCTCAGTTTTGCAACCACTAAACACAGCTTACAACCCCGTAATTTTAAACCGAAACAAATGACGAGGTTGACATCGTAGGTCTCTTCCTCATGACTTCTATACGACTGAAGTAAACTCTTAGACAGGGAATTTTTAATCCTCATTGGCATTTTTGATTTGAGTTCTTAAGGATCAAGTATCGATTATGGTATTTTCCGGAGCGCGAATTTGCTCACATGTAGCTATATATTAGAAATAAATAAAGCAGATTTCACTGGCATTATTAATATTTTTAATTACCTAAGCTGTTTTATATATGCATTTGATGTGACGTAATCTTTACATATCGACTGTTTATGTTTCAGAAACTTACTCAGTTGAAATTATTTTTATTTTAATTCATCGTAAACTTTATCATTTGAAGAAAATATAATTGTGGACTTAAAAATAACTTTTAACGATAAAATTAGTTTCACAAGATTATATTTAATTATTTTATTGTGAATAGATTTTAGTTTATTACTCCTCTCAAATAAAATATTCATGTGGTGTTATTAAATTTAGTGAAATTGTATGTATTATAAACACAATTTATAGGAATTTCTGATGAACAATTTAAATTATTAAAAAGTTGTTTCAGAAATATTCTGGCTAAATCATAAAATATAAAATTAATATAGCTTATGAAATTAGATTTTGATGTATAAATAATTCTTACAAAAATACCAATTTGTTTCGATTTATTTATATGCTTTGCAACAAAGTTCGTATGCTAATTTCTATTAGAGTACTAATAAATTGTATATATATTATTATAAATGTCCCATATGATCCTCATTTAAAATTTATAAAATTAAATATTTATTATAAATTATATGATAACAACATATGTATGTATCAGGTTGGAGAATAAGTTCGTAGCGTTTTTACCAAAGGCTTTAATTTAAATGAAAAACAATAATTATATCAATAAGCTAATCAATTATATATTCGCCGTTGCTGTTTACAACCTCTTCCCACCTCTCGACCCATTTGTTGATGCCGCATTGCCAAAAATCGCCTGTCAAAGAAGTTGGTTAGCCAGTTTTTAAGGACCTTTTTGTTATCGAAGACAACGTCCTTCATATGGTTGGACAAGGATTGGAATGAATGGTAATTAGTAGGTGCAAGGTCCAGAGAATATGGCGGATACTCAAAGACCTCCCATTCGAGCTCTTGGAGCGCGGCTTTGACGACTTGTGCAACATGGGGTTTGGTGTTGTCGTGAAGGAGTATGGTTTGACCATGTCGATCAGGTCTTTTCATTCGAATGGCCTCATTCACGCTGTGTAGCTGGGCAATGTAGAGCTCCTTGTAGACCGAGGCATTCTTTTAAAGCATTTCCCAGTGAACCAAGAGGTCCTTAAAATCTGGCTCATAAACTTCTGTGACACCAGTCCATGCAATTTTTGGTGGAACGGCATCAACAAATTGGTAGAGAAATGGGAAGAAGCTGTAAACAGCATAGGCGAATATATAATTGGTTAACTTATTGATATAATTATTGTTTTATGTTTTATAAAAGTCTGGCAAAATCGCCACGAACTTATTCCCCAACCTAATATGTGTATAAATATTTATTTATTAGTATAAATGTTAATGCTTTGCGAAATCTTTGGAGTATTTCAACTTTTAAAGTTTGTTTCCCATCAAAACCCAGTGAAATGAAATGAATTGAGTTTAGCATTGTTTTGTTAACAGAAACAATATTAAAAATGCAGGTTAACCAATTCAGCAGGATATCTGTTATTTGGTGACGAATATGTTAGCTTTTGAGACGAATATTTTCAGATTTTAATAGAATTCCTTTAAAATTTAATTACACCGTACACAATCTTTCGGTATAAATTAAATCAGATTGAATCTGTGAAATCTAACGATTTAGTAATTTTGTTGCAAAACTACTTAATTTATTATTAAGTGTTAAGTAGTGTTACTATTCTGTATTGCTTAGATGTGCAGTTATTTATACGCATGTGAAAAGCAATTTGAAGCTTTTAATTAAGAAAAAAAAAATTGGATAACAAAGTGTATTTATATATGGATTGTAAATACTTTTTTAAAATTCTATGTTTAGATAAAAGTTAACATCGTGTTTACTAAATTTGTATGATAAAAATTTGCTTACCATTTGGGAAGTAAATATTCATATTCTTATAAAGGAAAACTTAATATTTTTTAACTGATCTCTTATGAGCCTTTATATTTAAATTCTGAAACATAATTCAAAGATTTTATTTCCATTAATTATCTAATATTTTAAAAAATACTAAAAAAAAAAAAAAAAAAAAAAAAAAAAAGAAAAAAAAAAACGCGCGAAAAAAAGATGAAAAGAAATAAATTTTACCTTTATAGAATGTATATTATTGGAATTTTTTTTAGTATTTGGTTCTTAAATATATTACAATCTTAGGTAACTAAAAATTTTATAGATAAAACAAATAAAATTTATTCTAAAAATTGTGACTTACCAACAACTTTTAATTTAGGAAAGATCACCTAAGCAGCTGTTACGTTTAGGTACGATTCATAAGATTAAAGTTAATTCTCGATGTGAAGAAAAGAGCTTAGACTCCAGGTTAGCAGACGAAATACATGACATTATGCCACCGACTAAAAAAAATTCCGAAAAACAAGAAGAACAGATTTACCAATCACATCAACGAACAACAAACAAGGGGATTCTTGTGACTGGCGGATTTAATGCCGATAAAATTGGCAACAGCTACACTGGTATGTAATACATTGAATGTTCCATGTATTGGAAATTAATATTTTTTGTAGATAATCTGATAAATTTAAAAAGAGAAATATGCAGAAAAAATTAATCGAAAGTATCAACAATAGGCTCGTAAAAACATGAAATTAATTCTTCCAGTAGTTAGCCCTTATAGTTCTGTAAACTGTATGAGAAATTCAACGATCAGACAAACAGCTATATAAGGATTAATATAAAACCATTCTATAACAAATACAAAAATTATTCTACATAAAACCAAAAAATCTTGACTTATCTGAAGTGGTATGATGTTCTAATGTCTCACCATGCTATATCTATAAATTATATATATGTATATTATATATATATATATATATATATTTATTTGTGGGTTAGACCTTGGACTTGAATGTTTGTTGTTTAGAATCCACTTTAAACAGTAGAATCCTGTCTAATCTAATATAAGCTATTATGTGCAAAAAATTACCGTTGAGTGACAAACATAGTATTAATTAGATGAAATGAAAGCATTTATAAAATTAAATAAGATTAAATAAAATTTATAGAACTGGAATGAGAAAAATTTAAATAAATATAAATTAAATATGATGCATGAGAAAATAAGAAAAATGAATTAAGAATAATGTGGAATGAATTTTATTTACTGGTGAGAGAGGATTGTTGTGACATTTTTGTAATAATAAAACTCTTTGATTTGTATTTTTGACAAAACGGCTCATGAAAAAAATAACATTATTGATATCCAAAATGTGCCTATGAAATATAATATTAATTTTTAAAAGACAGTGTATGATATTTTTATATTAAAATTACTATGAAGTTATTGCCGTTGAACTACACTTTTATTTGTAATATAAAGCAAAATATAAATAAAACGAAAAAAAATGCTATCATAAACTTATATAAATACGTCTATTTTTCTTCTTCTAATGAATCTACTATTTCTTTGAGTATATTTTTAAGATTTTTGAAAATTAAAAAGAAAATTATAGACCTTACATAATTTTTACCTGATAGTTTCACGCTAAATAAGTTAACTAAGGATGACTAATATTAAAGAAACATGAATAAAATTAAGAAATAGGATAATTTGAAAAAGAAATTTCACTCGAATTATTCTCACAAAAATTCTAATGAAAAATGGATCATTAAAACAAAGTATTCTAAATAATTCTGCAATGGAATACAATCTAAGTTTCGAAAATAAAATGCTGAATATTCTTGGTATTCTCAATCTTTCGAATGTAATAAAAGACCAGGTTCATCAAAAAAATGGAAAAATTCCCCAAATTGGATTATGTGCCAAAAGGATTATAAAGTTTATCTTCGTTTTCATATAGACGTTGTAGAAATTCACAAGTAAATTTTATGCTGTCATTCTAAATTTTCTAAGTTAATTGCAAAAATCGTGATTCTTGATCAAGTGTGGTTCCGACACCTGAGATGGCACTCACTCTATTTCATCAATACAAGATAGTTGTGAAAAATACGAGTATTTTTCTACTAGGATTTGGCAATTATATTATGATTCTCAATAGACTCCGAATAAAACCCCCCAAATAAATATACCATTGCCATCTTCTTTTTCCAAAATATTTTACCATGTTTTCAAAAATTCTTTGAATATTTATTAGAATTAGAAGTTGAAAAATTTTGAGATTAACTTTCTCAATATATTACATATTAATTCCTTAAATTAGTCTTGTAAGTATTTTAAGTAGTTTCTTTCCTATATTTTATGCAGGAAGGACGGTATATTTTTATGAACCAGAAGAAAATAAATGGACTACTTTAAACGACATGCCATCGCAAGTCCATCATCATAAATTAGTTTGCTTGGATAATTGCGTCTATTGTATTGGTAAGTTGAATTTGCTGTGCCTACATAAAATTTTTAAATGTATGTAATCAGTTACCAATTTTCCACTCAATTTTTTCTTACATAATTTTTTATAAGATGACAAACTATAATTTAGATTTTTACAATACCATTACTACATATCTTTTTTACGAAATAAATTATTCTAAATAAATGTAACTCACCTTCAACATAATAACATGCAATTAATTAGTATAAAATCATTTCATTTTAGTTAAGTATCAACCAGTAAAGCTTTTTAATATTTCTATGGTTTTAAAGTGCATTTTAACTACATATGGTTTTATATTTTGAAGATATTTAAATAACTTAGGATTAAACTCTTAACCATGTATTATATTATCGCATACCTTTTCTCTTGATTATTTTTGTGCACTTTTTTAAATAACTGAATAATAGCAGCAAATGAAATGAAAGATATTTTGAGTTAATTTCCGTATTGGGTTTAATTTAAAACGTATTGTTTTGTTTTTATGTCTTAGATGATATTTATGGTATTATTTTTTTAATTGTATGAATGATTATTCAAGTAATATTGTAGTTCAATTGCAACATTTATTTTTTCCACAATGAAATTCTGTATTTAAGTATATCAATAGAACTCTTTAGATTAAATGAAGGCTTTTGTATTCACTTATTTGGTAAAAACATAATTTAGTTGGAAGCCAAATTATTAGCTCCCTGGCCTTTAGTACATGTATACATAGCGGTACAGGTGAGTCCCGAACTGTACCTTGCAGTTAATGGATGTGGAATACTCACCTGTCCTCAAGCGCTGTCAAATGACAAGGTTACACCTGAACTGGTACTCTCCTCTGCCTGGCAAACACTAGCAAAAAGAATTTGAACGTCACAGATGAATGTAAACACGTCAACAACTCACGGAACTCTAGCAATCCATTTAGGGAGAATGTGGTCACCCAACCAATCACTTCTCGAGGCAAATCATGCTTCACTTTGCTTACCATAACGGGAAGAGGAGTGAAGCTACTGAGCCACTGGAGTTTTTTGCTGTTACTACATAAGTTTTATTTTAAATATCAATATCGATATTTACAATGATTCGAAGACTATTTTAAGAAAGTTTTCTGGTCATATTAGGTCGTATTTGTAAAAAAATGTTCTTAAAAATTAAACTAATTAAAAACGAAGATATTTAAAACCAATGAAAACACTGCTTTAAGACTTTTTTCATTTCGAATGGCAGATTTTAGACAGTTATAGCAAAATAAATAAAAAGGATAGAACAATATATAACACAGAAAGATACTGCAACAGAGTCTATTCATCTAACATGTCTCTAGCTTCCCAATAGCGCTCAGTTAGAGACGTCTTACGAAGTGCAGGGCAGCGAGGAAGATGCGCTGCGTCCTCCATGACCTCACCAAAGAGTGCAGACCGGAGAAGGAACGATACCAAATCTATTTAGATGTTTCCGCAGACAGTGGTGTAGAATAATACTAGAAAGTAGAATGTCGCGCAAGTTAAACCCAGAAAATGATACATGATAGAATTAGACTTCTTGTGGAGGTCGAGCTAGCATCAAATCTTAAACATGAATGAACTTATTAAAGATTAAAAAACAAACTATTAACACAAAATAAAATTTAAAGGACTTAAATTATTGTACCTGCCTTCCACAAACCGTTGTCTGTGTGATAAGCAGGAAAAATTTGACCCTATCCTTCTGTTTTGGCCTTTATACAGTTTCCCAAGAAATGATCTCGGTAAATCTTTGGGAACAAGAACCAAGTCATTCTCCTGGTTTTCAGAGAGCTTTCCGACATTGGAAACTCGAGAGGTACATCTGCAATTTCACGAAAAAAATGTCCAGATTTTAAATTTGTGTCAATACGTCATGATAACGTCACCTTGCGTTTGTCTCCTATTGGAGAGCTTTTCTTTTCTGTTCCCGAGTGGTCTTGTGTTATGCTATTTATCGAGTATCAAAGATGAGTCCAGCTACTTCGTCTTGGAGAAAACCACGAACAATCAATATCAAAGATCAATCCATCATTTATATATCAATTAAGCATTTGTTCGTGTTCCTCTCTTCAATGTAAGCGTATTTAGCATAGAGTTCCAAAACTGCCGGCCATAACCTAACCTATCCAGTGTACTTTTATAGAGAAAATTTTTACCATAACACGAGAAACATAAATCCGAATCTTTAGAAGTAATTTAAATGCCGTCAAATAAAAGAACATAAAAACCACATCCGAAAAACTTATTTATTTGACTTGAAAATGTTGAATTATACATACACAGGGAACCAAATTAATATGTAAGTGTATATTTAAAGAGACTTAAAAGAATGCTTTCATGCCTATCGAAATATCTTTTAGTATGATAAAATTTATGATATTGAATAAATTCTAGAGATTAAATATATATTTTCAAAGTGAGGTCTGCAATCCTTAGCATGAAGGGAGAGCTGGCAGCCGAATGGTTAGCACTCTTGCCTTCGGTTCAACAGTTGGTGGGTTCGAATCCCACCTTGGGTATGGATGTTTGTAGTGGTTCGGAATCCACTTTAAACAGTACGTCCCAGTCTAGTTAGCTCTCGTGTGCAATAAATGACCGTTGAGCGCGACCAACAAAAACCAAAAAACGTTAACATATACCACTATGTAAGGTACTACAGATTTATTCAATAAAATAAAGCCTTAATATTAATATACAGAATAGAATACCATTCATTTTTCCACAATGTACAAAGATCATTATTAACTACATTAAAAAGATTCACTGATATTATAAGGCCAAATTCATTTTTCCCTCGGTTCAAGAATATCACTCGTTATTTTGGTGTAGAGTTATAGGTCTAGGCTTAGTTCCTTTAGAATTATCGCTATAATCAAAGTAAATCTTGACTAAATGTTTAAATGTTATGTTAAATTAGTGATAAATATTCTTTTATATGTAAAATTAGTTATTGATGTAAGTTCAACAAATAAAATTTAAAAACTGCTTTGAAGCGTAAAAAATGATATAACCAATGAAATATAGGGGGAATTTGCTTGAAATATTATAAACATAAATGTTAAATAGACTGTAAACATCAGCCCTGAAAATTGCAGTAACAATCCAACTGAAATTATATTATAGGTTTTACTTACAATTATTTATAGATTTCTTTGTAATGTTAACTGGTGATAAATATATCATTAACAAATATTACTTAATCAAACGAAAAGTGTTATATTTAGAGAAGTTATAACTATTAAATCCGGGTATATTAATAAAAAAAATTAAAATACTAAAATTTATAAAAAAAAAAAAAAAAAAAAAAAAAAAAAGATGTGAAAGTCAAATTTAAATTGTCTTATACCGAATATTAACCTTTGAGTTCACTGAAACTGACTAAACTTTAATTGATAAAGCTTTAGAATATTCTAAATTTATAGTGATCTGTAGAACGAAGGGATAGAGGAACAAGCTGACATTCCTGTTATCATGACTGAAAGCTATCTAGAAATAATTGCCATGTAATTTTTTTTTTGTCATGATTTCATTGGTAATAAATATATCAAGAAATTTACTTAATCACACAAACTAAAAATCTTTTATATTTAGAGAAATTATAACTATTTATTCAAATAAGAAAAAAGTAAAATTGTGAAATTAATAACTAAAAAAAAAAGGATAATAAAGTTAAATTCATATAAAAATGGGAAAATGAGCAAATGTATGCACAGAAATGTCAGAAAATAAAGAAAAATTTCATTAGTTAATCATATTTAAATACATATTTATGTTTAGTTTTCAAATATTTAAGCAGAATTTATATGTAGAAAAATATATGTATAAGGCCGCGATGGTATAGTTTATCAGGGTGTCGTTCTGTCGGAAGGTAGTGAGTTCGAATCTCGAATAAACCGAAGATCCACCGCGTTTGCTAATGGTGGATGGGGCACATTAAAACTGGGCATGGTCACAATATCCTGCAGGTGAAACGAAACTTCTAGGGGTGGCAGGTTACGTTTTGTTGGACTTTTGCTTGTTCTATTCTTCAAAATCATGAAGATTTCACCTGACTGCTTCTATCAAATTGGTAGAATCCAACTCAGGGCTATGTATGTAGGGAAGCACGCTGATTGCAACAACAACAATTACATATATGGCATAATGTATACCATCAAGTGAATAATAGAAACACTATATATATATATATATATATATATATATATATATATATATATATATATATATATATATATATATATATATATATATATATATATATATATATATATATAACATGAATTCTAAGCTTATAACCAAACCTCATTCCTGTAACAATTTCGTGCAATATCGTTCTACTAACAATTAACATAGTTAAAAATCAAAAGAATTGATTTAGGTTTTCCGTCATTTCATGTGCTTCCAGATGTCCATACTACTCGAAAAACTGGAATTGAAATTATAGCTAGAATTAAAAAGTTCCTTAATAATTTAAAAGAACAATGTCTAAAATTTATTTAAAGAATTGCTGTTATAACTACTATCAATGTAATATAGAAAAAATTATGTAAAATGCAAAAAATTAATAAAAATATTGAGATATTAGTCTGGAAATAGGATGCGTTAAAAATGCTTCGGAATCATTCTTGAAAGAATTCAAGTAAAAATATGTATTAATTAAAATAAAGTGCTTAAATACAAAGTTATCAGAAAATAGACAGTGGGAAGAAATCTGTAATATTCTCGATTATTCTAAAACAGTTAAAAATTCAAATTTCCAGGAAAATTAAAGAAATCGCAAAAAAAACGCTTAATTACAAAAATTACGCCAAGTGGATATATGATATCTTACAAAAATTTATGACTTGCAAAGATGTCAGCTATAAGAACTTAATTGAATTAACTACATTTACTTTCCCTCTCCAAAAATAATGGTTAGTAATTTTTCATTTTAAAAGAAACAAAATAATAAATATTTTCTTTCATTTTTTCTCCAACTTTCCAACGATATAATATATTAATTTTTATAAAACGCTAACTTAACTGACAATGAGACTTGCTTATGAAATTCACGTAATTACTGTAAATTGCTTAAAATCATTAACCCCCCCCCCACATTGTAAATTCATGAATCTGCTTAGAAACTTTAAAAAAAATTTGTCTAATATTACTGAGACATATTATTTATGAGACTACATTTACTACTACTCTAGATTTATTAAATCAAGAGATATTCTTGATTTAATAAATTTATTGAAGGATCTTATTAACCCTTTTTGCTAATCGAGGAAGTTCTGAAGGCAGAGAAGGGATAGTTTTGATATTTGGTATCAATTTATTATCAATCAATAATATATAATATTATTTTTTTCTCATTTGTGGCCTTGGTTTGTTTAGAATTTCGTTCCCGCTATCAGAAGGTAATGGTTTCACATACCGGCTCAATCGAAGAATCATCGTGTCGCATATGGTGACTGGGATATGTTAAATATATAGTGGTTGCAGTGTCCTCCATGAGAAATGATACTGATGATACTAGCCAAGTCTGAGGGTTTTCTGTTTAATACTCGTTTCTAAATTAAGAAGATCCACCAAATCTCGGGGCCACGGTAGCATATCCTTATACGAGTATGATGACTCTTTCAGCTTTTGTGGCTCCGTAGTTGTCAGGATTAGAGGAAAGTATATAATGAAAACTTCTAATTTTGGCCCCAGTCGGCGTTAGAGTTAGATACGAGAGGGGAAGGATGAGAAAGAGTAGATGAGTAAACAATATGCTATTCTCATGTCTATGTTTGTCCGTGCTTTACGTTTTATGTTCATAAATGTTTGTCCTGTGTAATCCATGAATGTTCTTTTATAAATTTACACAATAAATTCATTAAGAACCTATGGCAAGAATTATTTGAAGACGAATGTTACAGTAGCTTCACGCCGCTTCCCATTAAGATCAGCAAAGTAGAGTACCATTTGCTGCTAGCTGTGATTAGGAGAGTGACCATATTTTCTCCCAAACTGGGTTGCTGCAGCTCCATGGGTTGGGGACGTGTTCACGTTAATCAGTAGAGTCCAAAGTTCTTCCATTACTGTGGCGCAGATGAGGAGAAGAGGGTACTAGTTCAGATGTGACTTCGTCGTTTGACCGTGGTTTAAAATGAGGAGTCACTTGGTGATGGGTGAGTATTCCAAACCTGTTAACCTAAAAGTACACTCCGTTGCTCGCCTATGTATGCATAATGGCCTCTTATATAATGGCACCCATCACATAAGGTACCAACACATCCATCCCTTTTGAAGAAAGGTTAAAATACTAGCAGCCAGGTATTTTGCAACAACAATATATTTTTCGCGTTCCATTTCTCTCCATTAAAAGTTGCAAAGAACTCACAACCACCTCATAGAATTCAAACAAGATGGAGTAAAATGGCCTTCACCAAATATCGTCTCTACTTTTCGATTCATAGAGCACGCAAGGGGGAGCATTAGTTTAAAAAAATCTACTTTAAATCGTATGACCTAGAGATCGATGGAAATCAAAACCAACTTCGCAAAATTTTTGCACCAAAGGTGTTAATTAGGGATTTTGTCTAATTAAGATTCAACTATAACGTTTCCTATAAAATTACTAAGTCTACAACAGAAAAGAATTAAAAACAGGATCCAATGCTAATAGCAGCAAAGTTTAAAGTATTTAATCAATCAGCTTATACTAATTAGAGTTAGGTGTGTTTGGCATTTCCGTTCGAAGTTTTTTTCACTGGAAAACTTTATGTAATTCAACACATTCCCAAAACTTACTAAAATATATTTAAATTTTTTTCTTTTTATAAAATCTACTGATTATGTGTAAAATAAAATAAAATCGTTCTTCATAAATTACGAAATTCAAATAACCAAACATTAACTATCTAACTATTGTCTTTTTTGATCATCAATTATATTTCTTTTCACTGATTATCGATAAAAATTTATAAATAATGCAATCTTAGGGGGTTGTAATCCCGACCAGACGAAGGAAGGAAAAATGATGTCTTTGAAAAATTGCTACAAATTCGACTTGTCTACTAAGGTTTGGCGAAAGATCGTTAACATGCGACACGCTCGCATGTATCATGCCGCCGTTGCATTCAAAGAGAAAATTTACGTGATTGGCGGAAAAAATGAGAATGATCGGTAAGTTGCTAAATAAGCATTCTTTTTCTACTTTTTCCCAATGTTATTTTAATGTTTGAATACGTTTGCAAATATTAATCTAAGGCATCTTTTAGTTTTCAATTTGTATCACATTTATTGTTAAATTATGAATGTAGAATTATTAGATTTATATATGTTTGATAACCAAAATAATTTTTCAAATTATTTTGTTAAGTGTATTATGATTTCCCCCATTTTTGTGCAATATATATTTCATGATATATTCTACTAAAATTTAAAAGAAATATCGAACATGAATATATTAACCCATGAAATTTCAAGATTGGGAAAGAAATTCTAAAGTTTGAAAAATAACATGAATGTTTTCATGAAATATAACATTTTATTATCTTTATATATATATATATATATATATATATATATATATATATATATATATATATATATACGAATTTATTTGCTAAGCGAGTCATGTATGGTGCATTAAATTAATTAAATTATAATTAAATTAAAAGAAATTTCAAAAATTAAAAAATTTATTCTAATGATAAATTAATGTTACGCTTATACTTGTGTCCTGATAGTTTAAAAATAAAATAAATAGTTTATTATTATGAAAAAAACGCTAAATTTTAAAGAATATTTTATTTAAGAGGGTAACAGTTTTTTTTTAATCAAAACTATATTCATATAAGCAAAAAGTTTAAAATTTTTATACTAAGATAAAATTAAATTTTAAATAAAAGGATTTATGTAGTAAAAGTGTTTTTGTACAAAATTTAAGATATAATTAGGGCCATGGTATCCAAGTCGTTAGGTCATCAGCCTTCCGCCTGGAATGGCGGGGTTCTATTCCTAATGCCACCAAAGTCCCACAGAGTACATGCGATATACGCGCTCGTTAAATCTGTGGAATCGAAAGACCTGTGGTCAGCTGTTGAGCAGTTACCATGGTTGTAATGATCTGGAGAAAATTTCCTCACTCTCCAAATCTATGTCAAAATTGAGGAAAGGGGTCTTCTGATAGTGCCATTTGTCGGAGGAGTTTTGAACAAAGTCGTACTTTCACTTTCGTGGTGTCCTGGTTAACGAAAGACGCACTTTACAGACTTAAATTCGCATAGCCAATGGCATAGTGAGCTTGGTTTGTCCAAGTGCCTTAACTAACAACACTACAACAACAGTTTCCCTAATGTCATTTCATCTTCATTTTGTAGCCAAACACATTACGAGATCAAATATATTGCATCAAATTCTTGTAAATGAGAATTTAAGAACTAGTGATCGAATTGTTCACAGAGAAAGAACTGAATGTGTGATTAGGCAGAAAAATAATTACCATTTTACGCACTCTCTAATTCAATTTTCTTTTAACCATGTTTCATTTCAATAAGGTTTTGTGCATCGTTTTATTCTCTTTCTAATTGAGCAAGCTCACGTTAATTTTGCAACATACATATTTACGCAAAACATTAAACCATGTTTCATTGATTTTAAACAAATAAAGTTTAATTTAGGTTATCGATTAAGGTCGTTCAGATCGAAATCGTTCAGATGAATATTACTGGAATTATTAGAATCAATACGTGAATGGCATAATCATATCATAATGGAATTTCCACTACATACCCATGATTTCAACAATATTAATTTGTATAAATCACACAGTATTTGTTGGTTAAATGTAAACTTCAATGCAGTTGATTATCTGCAAACGTTGTTGCTTATTTACCTTAAAATAGTTGTCGCTTTCGTTTTAGTTGAGATCATGGTTAAATCTCTTTATTCCGTTTGTAAAGGTTTTCAAAATCATGAAAATTACTTGTTGTTCTAAATAATTAATTTTCAAATCTTAGTGATATTGCTCATAAAATTTCATGAAGTTGTTATCTTTACTAATTTTGTGTCGTTGACCGATTCAAATTTTCTTGCCTGGCTTCCCAGCTCACAAACATCTTTTGAGTCATTTCAAGATATCTTGAAATCCATTAAAATACTCTTTTTGTTTTAGATTTGATGAACATTTTATTCTTAAAACATTAATTGGTATGAGTATTCGAAACCATGATTTCAGAAGTCGTTTCAAATGGCTTTGAACCAAATGCTCTTAACAACAGTCGAATTGATTTGAACATGACATCCAGATGGAATAACGCCTATGTGAGTTCAACTTGTTGGAATCGAAATTAAATATGTCGAAGTTTATTTTATTTATAAAATAACTTTCGATATAAAGACCAAAACATCGGTTTGAGAAGTCATTTTATATCTATTCAAACAATTAACACCTTGACAATAGAACAGAAGAAAAACAAAATAAAAAAAAAAAGACTAGACAAAACATCCTCTTTATGGTTATTTTAAATCAGCAACGAGACTTTAAATTTTTTTGAATTATTTTTTGCTTCAGACAGCGATTTTTTTGTTCTAAGATACAGGATTTCTTTTCCATATTTACTAAAAGGCAAAGATGGAAACCTGAATCATAAGGGAATAAATTTTCTTAAGAAATATTATTTTTAATCTTGCACAACAGTATTTTGATTAGAATCTGGAAATAGCTCAACAGATTCTGCTATGCTTTGCCTTATAAATATTCATTCTGTGTGATACATATTGTGAATGATATGAAGTATAAGCTAATACTCTCTCCCAAATTGGTTGGTTGGATGTTATTAAAAGCATTTCTGTTTTTAAGTAGCACTTTATCTCAAATGTTTATGCGCCCAATGAATATGCAGATCCATTAGATTAGGACCCCTTCTTTATTTTAGATAAACTAAAGTCTGTCAGCTTAATTTTGGTATTTTAATGGAATTGAGGTATAAATCTTTATATAGTTTAGAAACAGGCGTTAAGCAGACTTAGCCTATCACCATCATAAGAATCATTTCAATTGATGAGTGTTGTGGTTTGTGATCCATTTCACAAGTTTCATTCACTGTTGGTGACATTGATGTGGAGCAGGTAAAAAACTCACTTTTTGGTAATGAGAGTGACGTTTTTCCATACTAAGTCTTCACACCCTTTTCTGTGTTCATCAATAAACATTACCCAGATAACGTTGTATATCTGATATTTTGCAGTCTCTTACCTTGCCTTACTTTCAGCTTTTATTCCAAAAACACAACTTGATCAAACACGTAATACGCATAGTTCAAGATTTATTTTCACTTACATTTCTTTTATGGCTTGTCTGTTTACTAAATTTATCATGTATCAAATGTGTAATCATTAATTGGTGAAATATCATCTTAAAATAAAGTACATTATAACATAAGATTACCTTTAACTACATCAGGATACAGCTTAGGGGCTGTTATATTCCAATAATATTTCTTTTATTTAATTCTACGTCCTGTAGCTGCGACTATTGATAGATATGGAGTGGTAGTCAAAACTAATTAAAATAAAAGTTTCATCAGCTATTATTATTAGTAAAGTTCATAGGAATAAGATACAAGGTAATTCGCTCGTGTCATTTACTGATTTTACTGTCTTCTCACAACACAAAATTTATTTTCAATCATTTAAAATATATTGTAATACATATGTAGTCCCTAAACAAATATGTATTTAACAGTATAAACATGACGTATCCCCCAAGAGATTTCTCACCAAATCTAGCTTCTTTTGTTTGAATTATAGTGCTGCCAATTTAAGTTATTGTTGCTTTTCGGATTATTTTTTGTTGCTAGGTTTAATTTTACTCTTGCTTTCAGTCATTTGTGCGTCCCATATATGGTATTTTTAAGTGGCAAAGCGTTTGAATTTTTTGTTCTGCATTTCAACTGGGATAACATTGGGAAATTACCCATTCTAGAAACATACTTTCAGCTAGGCGATGTAAAAAATCTCAAAATCGCCAATTGGGGCAATATATCTTGCTAATTCCTATGACTTTACTAATATGTTGCCCTTTTAATAAATTATACTCCATTTTCTTACAAAAATTTTCAATTACTCTCGTAATTACCACAATGCAAGCTTTAAAATCAACCCTATTCTTATTAACTGATATAATATAAACTTTTATTTCAGCAAAACTAATCCAACCCGAATTAAAATAGTAGAGTTTTCAATGTTATATATTATATATGCTGTCAAGAAGACTTAATGAAAAACTTTTATCTATACTACATATTATATATTAAATATTTAAATAAATGTAGCATTTATTTGAATACTATGAAGCTTTATGGAATTTTATATTTCTCGAAAATATTCACTCTTTTCATAATAATTCGCATTGATTATATTAACCCTATATTTAAATAATATAAGATTTTATTACTTTTAAAGATTATAGGTATATTATTATAAATTTTAATGATAAGTAACGGTATGTATCAAATTAAAACAAATAATTAAAAAAATTGTAATACATCGATATATTCACGATAAAAATACCCAGTGTACACTAGTAGAAATACAATTAAAGACACTAAAAAATTCACTTATTTTTTTATATAAAATACATATTTTTTTGAATTACCTTTATTTGAATCACATTTTTAGTTTTCAATAATTCAGTGTAAAAAATTGCCAAAAAAAAACTTGATTTCGTAAGAATTCAGATCATTTAATCAAAACATCAGAAATTTCGAGTGGAAATGCAATTAAAGACACTTAATGTTTTACGAACAAATTTATTCATTAATAATGAGTGACATCTCCATTGCTTACAATTACTTCATGCATTCTATTTGGAATCGATTTCAAAAGATTTTGAAGGTAATTTAATGGCAAATTTGACCATACATCACGAATTTTGTCGTTTAAGTCCATTACTGACTCAAAGTGGCCGTTTTCGTAAACTTTTTGTGTTATCAGTCCGCAGATGTTTTTAATAGGGTTGAGATAGGGACTTGTAGCTGGCCAGTCCATAACCTTGACGTTTCGCTTCAAGGCTTTTGTTGCTTTAGAGATGTGAATACTTGCATTTTCTTGTTGAAATATCCTGGAATCTTCAACCATACTTATGGCATAATTCAATAGAACGTTATCTAGGAGTTTAATATAATCGGAAGCATTCATTTTAGGTGTGATCCAACAGATGGGGGTTGTTCCATAGCTCTTGAAAGCTCCATACACCATCTATGTGCATCCACCAAAACTGCGGCTAACTGAAATCCTCTTTTTGGTTCCTATGCGATGCTAGTAACACTCGTTTCTATCTGGTCTATCTAAATTAAACATATTCTCATCTCTGAACACCACACTGTTCCTTTCAGAGTTCCAATTTGCATGTTTTTTTGGCAAATTTTAAATGAACCTTCTTATGCTGAATACTTAAGAAAGGTTTTATGATGTTTTTTCGCCCATTTAACAACTCCAGATTGACGGATTATTTGTCTAATTCTTAGAGTTGTAGCAGATAGGCCTAAATCTCTTTTAACTTTAGTGGAATTTACGTTAGATCTTATTGCCTCGCGAATTATCTGACGCTTTTGACTGTCACTTAATTTACTATAAATACCTTGACGCCTCTTAACTACATACATATTACCGATATTTGAAAAATTGCACACAACAATTAGAGAGCAATTAATTTTCTTTGCAACTGACCTATTTGAGTAGCATTCTTCCTTTAAAATTCGAAATTGTAATCGCTCTTCTATCGAAAGCCAGATGTTACTTCCCATTCTATAACTACCTTTGAATAATAAGTTTTTGAGCCAAGATGTTTTGAAATATTTAATATCAGACACACTAGAGACAACAAACTGCCCCTTTTAAGCACTTTAGAAACATAAATGAAGCGGTAGATAGCTAAAATTCAAGATTTAAAGTAAGTGTCTTTAATTGCATTTCCACTGGAATTTTTAGACTAAATGATGTAAATATCTCACTAAATTAGTTTTAAAAACTAATATATATCTATATATATATATTGTAACAATTCCAGTAAGTATTAGATGATTTAATTCATTCACATACTCCCCTTAATCCATTGTTGGCAAAACAGAGTTTTACTAATGATGTATCCTTATATAATATCATGTTTCCCCTCATTAACTAGTTCTCCATACTTGGTATTTTTATTAGTTATTTCGGGAAAACTCGCAGCAGAAATTACTTCAGGAACTGTTATTCAACAAATATATAATATTGTGTCTCATCGAAAATACTTTTGAAAATGTAAAGAATGGATAAGTGTTAATTGGTGGTATAGATATACATTTTCCGTTTTTAACATTTTTATGAAATCTATTTTTAGGTGTTTTAATCTTATATCATTACGAGGATATTATTTCTGCTTGACTGTATATTCTGTGAAATATTTTCATTTCTTTCTCAATCAAATTATTAGAATTTTGACTTCTTTAATTTTATTTAATGTATTTCATTCATAGAAAATATTTTTTCAAAACTACCAGTAATCTACACAATTATTTTTTATTCTATCACACGACATATAAATAAGACATAACAAATAAAAATTAATGATTGTTAGAATATATTTTTTAAAATAAACATTATTTTTATTTCTTCTGAACAATACAACACATTGTAATGTTTTTTATTAAATATATTTCTGACTTTATAACAGGATTTAATTTGTCTCGTGAAAAACTTGAAACTATCGTGTTAACTATCAATAATTAAGAAATATATTGAGCTCCTATCCAAAAAACAGTCACTTGTTTTGGTTTACATATAGAAATGTGATACTATGTAATTAGTTATGATAAGATACTCACTAGAATAATTTTAAAATTTGTCTTAGCTATCTTTATTATAAATTCTTGAATAAAAGTGGTTTTCGTGATTATCAAATTGAGTATTCACATTTATGGGGTTGAGAATTTTATTGGCTTAAAACTTGTTATATTCATGATGGTAAAATTAAACCTTTTAATTCAAATAATAACTTGCATGAAATAAGTTCTTAATATAATGTGAAATAGCGATATTCTTAGAACTTAAGGCACAGATGCCGTATCTTCCAGGATGCAATATTCTGAGTTAAATTATTTTTTGTCGGATTTTCTTATGTATCTGGCAACCTGGCTTTTATTACCTCTAAGACATAGAAACGTTTAAGAATCATGCATAAAATTCTAATTTGGCACTCCTAGTATTTACGTCATCCCGCACGTCACAATACGTCATCTTGGAAACATTTCTTAATTGCCAAAAAATTCAGAATTTGGCATCCAGGCTTATACGGTATCTGCGCCGAACTTAAATAAGGTTAGAGTGGTTTTGCTGCTTTTAAAAGTATAAGGACGAAAGTCAAATGATGTGTCGACCTTGCTTTATTCTAAATATCCACAAAATAAACTACAGGAAGTAATGCGTGGATAATTGACAAAACATGATGTTTATTATAAAGTAACGGCATCTTATTGCAGTATAATGTGAATGCTCACCTACAATCATGAGGGCTTGCAATTTTCTTGAAAATTCATATGTATGCTTCCGAAGCAAAGCTGTCACCCGTACATGCTGCAAAAGTGTGCACAGCATGATATTTATTTTAGTACTATGATATGTATTATAGCGGGAAAAGAACGAATTAAAATCCGACCACAAATGTGCTGAGGGACAAATAGTTTTTTTCACACACTTTTCGTCGTGTTTGAAAGGAGACAGAGTACCACGAAAGTGGAAGTGCGACTTTGCTCTAAACTCCTCCGATACATGGCATCCCAGAGGATCCACTCTCTCAATTTTATAGTGTCGCACTCTATATAATGGAGCTTTGGTATATGAATACTGGAGACTGATTATACGATTGATAAATACATAATCAAGCTCCAAATATATTACCAGTTTAGAAATTTTTTTTCTAGAAAATTGATTCCAATATTGCATATATTAATAAATAAAAATATATGACGTTTTATGTATTTAAAAAATGTTATGGAAATACTTTACTTCCCAAAACAAAGAATATTATTTAAAACCAGTAACATTTGAATGCGAACAAAATTTTACACTTTATAAAATATCTAGCATTTAATAAATTCTGAATTCTTTGATATTAAATAATAAAAATGCTTTTACGCCAGGCACAGTTTTATTTACATAAAATTGTTCATAAAAAATCAGTCCGTATGGTTTGTATTTATTCATTGAAACTAAGAAACGAATCAAGCGAAAAATACTATAAAAGAAAATATTTTGAAGATGTTCCTTCCGAATCAGTGAAGGAAATATTATGCGAAGAATCTAAAGCTCTTCATAATACAATTGCAAAACAGCTTACAGATATTTTTTAAGGGCAAAGAAATAGAATTTTTACACACATGGCTTATATAGTTCTTAATAGTAGTATATATATATGTTTCTAAGCTTACGTAAATACGTAGTAAATGTCTAAAGTCTATTCATTATAAAAAATGATATATACCATTAATAAATAATTCTAATGATAAATTATTATTATAATAAATAATTATTATAATAAATAAAAAAATTAATGAATAAACTGCAAGATATTAAGGTTTACAATTTAGAAGGTTTGAATAAGTGAATCAAAGTCAAATGAATGGATGACACAGGATGGGAGCAACTGCAAACCTAATTTTGTAAAGGAATTAAAATTTCCAAGATTTAAATGAATAAAAAAAAATTTATTATAATAATATATAATCAGAATTTATATATATTATGCAAAATGTTTATTTAATTTCAATACAAGTGCAATGCAAAAGTGAACGTGACATAAATTCTGATTTCAAATGAACAAATTGTATATTAAAAATGTAAACATAAATAAAAATGGGACGTAAAATGTAAAATTTGAGAGACAGCGTGAAAATGAGCAAATATTCATATAAAGTAATAAATAAAATATTGTTATCCTATGGAAATATATATATATATATATATATATATATATATATATATATATATATATATGCTTATATTTACAACAAACCATTATTTAATATATTCATTTATAATTAGAATGAAATAAGGCATAATTAATTAAAAAATATGGATAAGGACACATATGAAAAATGAATTGAAATCAAGAGGAAATAAGAAAAAAATCAATGAAATTAATAACAAAGAACAATAATACCTGAAAAAAGTTTTACATGGAAGATCATAATAATTTCACTTGAATTATTTCCAAAGGAGCCCAATTTTGATTTAACTCTAATATGACGAAATATTAGGGTACTAAAATTTCATAAACTTTTTCATTATCAATCTAAATTAATGTGTTCATCTAAATGCTTATAGCTTTTTGTGACATTACATTTTTATCACATATACTTGGTGATTCTTATTTATCGCCAAATCATATCCAATGGTGTATTTTATAAAACATCAATTCCTGATAATGTTGTATATAGCACGCTCAAAAATAATTTCACGTCGGTAAAGCTTTACAATTGAGTATCCTCTTATAAACTTTTACCGATACGAAATTTGCTTATAGCTTTTTATAACATTACATTTTTTTGTTACATACGCTTGGCGACTTCTTATTTATCGCTAAGGATTATAAATATATCTTCTAATTTTTCACTAAATCACACTAGAAGAGTACCCACTTTTTTACCGAACTCTTCTTATAATCAAGTCTCCTAAAACTTTAAATTTATTTGATTGTATCTAAGATCTGTTAACGTATTTCCTTAGAATGCTAGACTCAGTGGAAGTGTTTGATGTGAAGTCAGGCTCCTGGGAGAAACTCAAAAAACCTTTGACTCGAGGATGTATGGGGGTGGCAGCATGCACTTATGGTGACAAAATTTGGGTTATTGGCGGTATCATTCAAGATAACGATGGCAATTTACGCCTCTCAACTGAAGTCAGCTGTTACGATCCTTTGATTGAGAAGTAGGAAACATTTTGAAAATAATAATTAATACTGATCTATTTATATTTCACTGTAAAAAGTTATAAAAATCTACTGGAATGTTTACATGACGGAAAGATAAAATGAAACAAAAAATAAAAATTAAAAGTTTAGTTTCAAGCTAATGTAAATAATAATAATAAGAAATAAACTAATGCCATTTATATAAGGGTAAATAATGTAGTGAATAAATTGGAATATAAATTATATCGGCAAATATGTTGTTATTACAATTTAAGTAAATACAGCAAAAACATTGCAAACATAAAAAAATAAATAAAAATATGCATGGAGAAAAAATATATACATTAATTTATTCAAATTTATAATTTCTCAGAAAAATAAAAGGAATTTAGGTACCAACACATGAAAAATTCCATTAAATACATTCAGATTTTAAATCGAAAATTAAAACCATTTGCTCAAAAACTTGGATGATAGAGGTTGTATTGCAAAGAATGTGATGTTTACATTTTTTGTTAATTGCATAAAATTTCTAGTTCTTTAAGAAAAATTTGATATTCCTAGGAAATATTAATTCAGGTGTTTTTAGAGTTTTAGACGCAGAATAAATATTAAATTTCGACTGGCATACTAAGTTGTTAAAATATTAATAAGAGTTGCTTCAACAATTTGTAAAAATGGAATGTTAAAATCTTGAGATTAAGAGCCATTTCTTATGAAACAGTAATCATAGTTGCTAAAATTTATACTGTTGTTCCAAGAGTTTTGACGAGACTTTGTTTTAAAAGAGAATGATTAATTGTTTAGAGTATGTTAAAGAGAATAAAAAAAATTAAATCATTCATCGAAAACAGAAAAATTCTCCTATTCGCAAAGCTTTTGTAATTGCTTAAATAGGAGTTGAAATAGAAAACAAAGTTTGTTATTGAAAAGTAAATTCTGTTCACATTATACTTTGTAGGTGGTATAAAATTGACGTTCGGTTACCACAACCACTTGCTTTTTCAACAGCAATAGAATATAATGACGTGTTACTTGTCGTCGGTGGAACGACGTATTCTGATGACGATGCGCTGACAGATGACCTGAAAAGTGTCGCCGATGTTATCGCCTACGACGAATACGAGAAACAATGGAGAGAAATCGCTTCGTTACCAGAACCTCGTCACTATGTTTCTCTAGCAATAGTTGGTGAGTACAAAACGCTTTTGATGTAATTTTTCACTAAGCGTTTTCAGACTATTCATTATATTTCCGCCACAAATGGTAACAGTTGGTGAGTAAAAAAACTTTTTGATGTAATTTTTCACTAAGTTATTTTAAACTATTCATCATTATATTTCCATCACAAATGACAATAGTTGTTGAGTACAAAAACTTTTTGACGCAATGTTTCAATAAATTTTTTAAAATTATTCATTATATTTCCATTACAAATGGCAACAGTTGGTGAGTGCCGCAAATTTTTTGATGTAATTCCTCACCAAACTTTTTAAAATTATTCACAACCTTGTCTTTAGGTTACTGTATTTACCAGAGAAGTATAGTCATTAATAGACATATATTAATATACTTTAGCAGTATTGCAATAAATTATGATTTTCTTGATACCCTAGTACAAAATTTGAAACGTGTTCATAATTTAATAATGTTGGAGATAAATATTTTAAATATATTGAATGCTTTGGAAGTATTTTGACTTGATAAGAAAGAAAGCATATGTTATGACGAAGCTTTGATCTAATTAATAATTCAAAATTAAAAGAGATATTACTCAAGAGAGATAAAAACAAATTAAAAGAAAAATAGGAATGCGTACTATTTGTATAATTTATATTTAAATGAAGCATTCTTGGGAACTAAACACTAGGGATTTGTTGTTACTGTGACCATCTATGGTACGGGCACTGTAGACCTTGTCCCTATGAGCTGTCGTATCATTGAGTGCAGCATTAAATTTAAATAATAATTATTTAAATATAAATAATACGAATAATAATTAAACTAAAGAGATATGCTTTTCTCTTCTGATATTTTTTGATATTTTAAATAATTTTCAAGCTAATTTCGAGAAATATGCGAAAATATTATATTCTTATATTTTTAATATAAATTAAAATTTTATATGTAATGCAAACAGAAGTTTAATCTTTGTAATTAAGATTATTTTATTAGAATAATAGAAAAGTTTTTCTTTCATTTTTTTGTTAAGGATAATTTTAGAAAAATATTCAGAATTTCTAATCAATAAAATTTGACACAAATTCATACCTTATATATAAATAAATTGCATAGTAACTTTTTTATAATTTGGTTATATGCCTTATAATGAAAGGATAAATTAGGATTATTTCACATTTTGTTATTGATACCTGTTTTAAAAAATTTAGAAAATATCAAAGTATCAGAAAGTTGTAATTTGTGGTAAACTATCAACTGAGTTTGGCGTTTTAATGGAACTTAAATAAAAATAAATGAATGAAAATTTAGTAATGAATTTAAGCAAAGTGTAACTTCAATAATTAAAAGTTGTCTTAAGATTGCACACACACAGATTAAATTTAAAAAAATCATGAAAATAGTAACTTCAAACTGAGTGGGAAATAAAATTTTTTGCAAAAAATTAAATAAATATGTATGTTAGGGATTAAGTACATTTTTGAAATAATCCTTTTTTTGTAAGTTTTGGAATAAATCATTGCCTTTTAGAGAAATTTAACATTTTGTGTTATGAGCAAGATTAGGAATATAAAATAGTAAAAAATTAATTATATTTTTTTAAAATAATTTAAAATTACCTATTATTTCTAAACTGAAATTAATAATTAAAGTTAAATGATTGCTGTAATTTTTTAACGTTGTTAGAATTTTCTTATTTTAATTTTGTTACTTCCTGTTCTTAATATCATGCAGGAGAAGTTCTACGTAAACGAGAGCTTTTAAATGGTTTATATCGATATAATGTATTTAAGAATCGATATTGATTTCAAAGTTTTCGTTCGATAATGCTTATCAATTCACAGGAACATTCTTATACGTTGTTGGAGGGCTGACGTCACACAGAAGAGCTCCTGTATCTGATATTTTGATTTTGGGCGAAGATAGATGGCGCCAGTGTGCAAGTCTTCCAGAACCTCTTTGTGGATATGCAGCTGTGTCTGTACCAGAAACTAAGGACGAAGCTGTTCTATCGGAATAGAAAAACCACAACGAGTGACTTATTATGGTGTTTAGAAATGAATGTCTTAAAATGGCAATAACCACGAAGCAGCTGGCTGAAATGCATCTGAATGATTTTTTGTAGAAATATAACAGCTTTGACTATTTTAATTGTTTTTTTATAATAAAATTTTTATTTTGAGCATATGTGTCTTTTAGAAATATTATACTAAGTCTATTTGAATATTTCTGGGTGATAAATCTATGAAAATAGTTTTAAAGTTATAATATTTAAATTTTGTATACATATATATAGTCCTGTTAGTCAAACTTTATTTAAAAAATATAAAGTACTGTACTGTTTGGGTGTTGTAATAGTGAGTTCTTATAAAATTTAAGACATTTACAAATTTTGCTGGAAAAAAGTTCAATGACTGCTTACTGATTATGTTGTGCATACACATACAGAGTTTGTTTGAATCAATACTTAGCAAAAGACTATTTTATTTTCAATGGCGGTGCATTCAAACAAATACAACAAAGAAGAGTAAAAGATAGACATCAAAAAGAGACACAAATAATAAAAGTAAGACCAAAGTTCATTTCCCTAGAAGCTCCCAAGTACTCCAGTATTTAGCAGCCTCGCAGTCAAGTCCATGAAGTGAATTACGGAGATGGTAATGATTCATGGGTTCTTTAGAACCATACGTGGGATTCAACGTACTTCCTAGTGGTGTACCCCGGGATTTACATGGCAGAGTGGTCTACAACTTTGGCATGCGAATTAAGCCAAATTACGCTCTCTAATTCCCAAAATGAAAGATGTTAGATTTGTACAAACGATTTACTCGGAATATTTCTCATTATATTAGCTTAAAGCAATAATATCTTAATATTGATTCAAAATTATTTTCAAATAAATAAATAAGCAATACTTTTTGCCCGGAGGCGCGGTGAAAGTGCTTCGCACTCCCAAGGTACGACGGTTTGTCCTAAGGATGGGCAAGGTCGAACTCAGCATTTTATCTAGAGATATAAAATTCCCGGGAATTTTGAGGCACAGGAATTTCGGAATAAACCGGAAATTTTTTGGGAATAAACTCAACGTCTTGCCTTACATATGAAGAAAAGTGAAGTAAACTACGAAAATATGAAAAAAAAAATATCTGTTCTGTCTTCTAGTATGAAAGTTAATTAGATTCTCTCTCTCATTTAGAGAAAAACAAAAATACTTGTTAAAATACAAAAAAGAATGAATTAATATCAAGTATATATATACAAGATATATTTCTCAGGATGGTCAGAATAAATACTAATGAATAATTTCAGAATAATTTCTATGATATAAATTCATCATTTCGTACGGGAAAGAAAGTAAAAAATATTTCCTCAACTATAATTTTTGAAGTTATTTTAAATTAATCATTAACGCAAAATTGTTTTCTTTTCCTAGAAAATTTTCTATTACCATAGTTAGTAGTAGAAATAATAAAATGAGAGAATTCTTTTTTTTTTTTTTTCTTTAAAGAAATATCAGTTAAAAATTTTTCAAAAATTTCTAAATTATCTGAAAAATCCAAAACTTTTCCTCAAGAATTTTGAATTTTTCAAATAATTTAGATATTCAAAATTCCCAAAGGAATAAAGCGGGTTTATTCCCACAAACAAACCTGTTTTTTCCCTTCCTCATTTCAAACAATACTTTCATCCTTTCCCTAGGTCAATAAAACTGAGTACCAAGCATGCTTGGGAACTAAACACTATTGGTTTCACGTTCGGCAGACTTAACTCTGGCATATGCTTCGCACCCTAGGGCGAAAAGATACATGCACTGTAATCCTTGACCCAATGGATTGGCGTGCCACTGAGTTTAGTTTTTTATTTAAATAATAATTATTTAAATATAATTAATACGAAAAATAGTTATCTATAATGAACAATTTTCTTCTGATATTTTATTAATGTCAACAGAACGTACTACATTCCTTAATTTATACAAAAAAAAAGAAAAAAAAAAAAGAAACAGTATTCTCAAATTAATCAATCAATTAGAAGCAGAAAGTCTAGAAATATATTGCACTACTTTATTTTCATAACATATTAATCAATAAAATTAGAGATAAGGTTTATTTTAAGGATAACAAGTTTTACATTTGCTACATTATTATATCTTTGTTAAAAAATGATGATACTATGGCCTTTATATATTGGCGAAAGTTAGAAAAGATAAAGTAATTCTTACGAAATAACACACTTTTGCTAAAGTTTAAATTAACAAAATTTTAAAATACCTTAGGTCATTTTAAGAAAATTATCTGTAAATGAATGATAATGATGAAAATCTATGCAAGAAGATAAGTTTATATAATCAGATAGATAAAGAATATAAACGAAATTTAATACTCCAAAAAACAATGTCATCAATTTAAATTTCTACTTGTCAGCTTCTTATATTGCCCTCAGCTTACAGAAAGATTAATTTCTATTCATTTATTTAAAAATGTGTTCTCATAGTAAAAGTAGACTTTGACTTTCTAGGTATTTGAACATTTATTAACTTTCTTTAAAAAAATTCTAAAGCTGTAAAACTGACTTTTCACTTTTTTTTTGCTTTAATGCATAAAATTGCACTTTTGCTTATAGAGAAATATTTATATTAATTTTGACTCGGAAATTTTAAACTATAAGATCATTTATTAAAATTTATGTACATATACAAAAGGTTGCTTTCTCTTTAAATAAACTCATTATTCATCGTAATCATTTTAATGCAACAAGTTTTCCTTGTGGACTTTTACTACGATATTATAAAAATTAAAGAATATTTTACTTTTAACTGGCATTTATGAAATTATTAACTTTTATTAAAAATTTCATAAATGCCGTTAAAAATCAAGGTTATAAATATACTTTAATTTTTATATTTCATTTCATAAATGCAATTTAGAGGAAAATTTTATTATAAATAATTTAATTTAAACTCAAACTTAATGTTCAGAAAATTAAAATTAAAAAAGTATTCATTCTAGCTTCACAACAACGTTCAATGTCTCTGTCAGAGTGTGTGTATATGTATGTATGAATGACTGAAAACTGAATATTTTATTTAATTTCAAATATTAATTATGTATTATTTGTGTAACTATTTTGAAAACAGATTTTTGAAAAATGCTTATTGTTAAATCATACACATTTTGGAATATATAAGCATTATATTTAATCGAAAAGCCTATGGTGGTAAATATTTCGCACAAGTTATTGCTTTATCTTATTATTACTCCATTTCTATTTTATTTAGAGAAATATTGAATGATGCATTCTACTAATGCTTTCTAATTAATTTTGTGCAAAGAATAACACACTAAAAATGTTTCAAACAATCCTTGAAAGTTTTTAGTTCATAAATTCAAGTTTCCAAACTATCTTTCCGGTTAAATTCTCGATTCACTTACTTTATTAAGACGATTCTTTGGGGTAACGTTGAAATTTCGGTCCTTTTTCATTCTGTTGGAAGAAAATTCCATTACTTTTAAGGCTGGCTCTAGTCCAGGTATATAATGTTCCTCACCACGAAACATTACGATTCTAAATGAGTTCAAGTTGCTGGAGTTATCTGAAAAGTACACATTTATTATTAGTCTCATTCAACAAAGAAATGAAAAGGAAAGAAATCGAGTCCCTTCCATGGGAAACTTACTTCATAAAGTTTAAGAAAATTGGCGGTCAAAGTGGATATTCTTTTCAAAACACGTACAGTGATATTAGATGGAAAATGCTATTTTTTCTTCTCGTTTCTTAACTTTCTTGATTTCTTCATGATTTTCATTTTATGTTTCGAACCGGCTCCAAATGAATGGAAATTATTTAATTTTAATTTAATATATTATGTAAGTAAGAGGAATTTATGTATATTAATTTTTAATGATGAGAAAACTTTTTCGAAAAGAATTGAGAAGGAATGAATCAGTGTGTTAACCTCTTATTCATGTAAACCAATAATAAAATCACTTATTTTCATTAACATTTATCGGAATCATCTTAAAGTTATCGCTATTTTAAAATGCTCAAACTTGCTATTTATCAAATTGTTGTAATATATTAGATTTGAATCACAGTAGTTTTAATACAAGGAAACTCCTAATTGAAAAAAAATATTATACAGGTTTGCTTTATTGCGATTTAATTAAATGTATTTTTGCTTTTCTATTTTAAATAAAAATATTTACATGAATAAACAATAAAAAGTAAAGATATGCATTTTATATGTTGAATTATCTCCTAAAATAATTAATATTTGTATTTATAATTACTTGCTAAAAAGTACATATTTTTATACTGTACTGATAGTAAGATAAGCCATAGTCATATGTAAAAATATCGGACTTTTATTTTAATTAATAATAAAAAGAATGTTTGGAAACTCAGATATGTTTGCTGAAACTTCTAAAATAAAAATCAATAGTTCCAGAGTAAATGACAAGTTTCAAAAAAACTATTTACAGTTTTTTAAATGATTTAGAAGATAATTGTAAAATGTGATTAATAAGGGTTTGAATAAAATTAAAACTAAAATCGTTCAAGCCCTTATTGTTTTCTAGGTAAAATGTGAATAGAATAGGAGTATACAGACTTCTACGTCAATTTTTTTACTTGAAAATATAAAGAAAAACAAATACTTTCACAAATGGAGAATGTTGCACACAACCACTTTCCTGATAAAGACTACGCTACAACGTTCTTCTATTTTAAGCAGTTGTTAAATTTTAGGGTGTGAGCTGTGATTATAGTAATTGGTAAGTTGCTGATAGTTTCGATGTCTTTTCATTTATATTAACAATATGGTAGAAGATTATTAGATTCTCTTAGTGTATTCTTGATAACTCATGGATAAAGTTGGTTTTCGGTTTTCATACTCACTTCAAGTATTTATTCAAAACTCACCGACAGAGACAGTCCGATATAGATCAACAATATGCATGAAACTCTTTCGAATTCTGAACACATAAGCACTGTTATCATCAACACCAAATTTTACTCAATCTACTATATATTTTTTTTAAAAAATAAATTGAAAATAAAATTAATAATTTCAAATATATATCCCTCTATGGTCGTGACTATTGTTCTCCACTACAATCTCATCTTATAGCCAAATATTTTCATACAATTCATTTATGCTATTTGAGATAATTGATACATTTTTACATTAACATTTATAAGTAAATAGAGTCGATACGAACGCCAATGGCTATACGAGGTTGAAAATACGACGCGGTTGGTACTTAGGTGGGTGCCCACCAGGGAACCCCACTTTAGTAGTTTTATTTTGTTAAATTTATATTAACTAATTTATAGACTGACACTAATAGAATTTGATTACATATATTAGGCAACATTTTAAAATATACTATAAATAATATAATAATAAAAGACTAGTTGCAAAAGCTTAGACACATATATAAGTGACAAAATATACAGTCGGATATAATAAGTTGAATAAAAAAATTATATAAAATACTAAAAACAACCTAAATTTTAAATTATAAAATTTTATATATGTAATTCATGTAGTAAATTTTTTAAGGTAAATATTATTCTATGAAATTGTTTATTGGTGTATGTGAATGGAAACACTCGATCATCAGTCTAAGCAATATTAATTAATTATAAGGAATAAAATGTGATACTTTTAGCTCATTTTGTGTTTCACATAAAATGGGCTATTATTAACTTATAAAAAATTAAACACATTTTTTTAAAAGTTTATAATACTATTAATTCATCATCACATTTAATCTTATCACAGGATTGTAAATTCATAAGATTAACTTATAATCACATAAATTAATCTAAAAAAATATTTCAATTTAATGATTTGATTTCTTAACAGATTTATTTATGAAGCAATTTAACTCTAATATACGTTCAAAAATAAAAATTATTTTTCTATATAAATAAACGCATCTCAACATTAACAATCTTTATTCGTATTGAGAAATAAAGAATTAAAGTTTATTAAATATAAATTTTTTTAATTTATATATTTTGTTATTTCCTAATTTTGAATTGAACAAAGCTTTTTAAAACTAAATAATCACGAATACATAAAATATCGTTTAAACAAGAGATATAAGGAACTATTATACGTCACATTATATTGGGGAAGTGTAATAAAAAAGGCAAAGAAGGAGATGTATGAGACTTGTTTAAAAAGAATCAACTAAAAATTGTGAAATTCTTTCGTATATAAGTCTTGTTACTGCTAGTAAATTATGTATACAGCTGAAGTTAACTTGTTTAAAATAAGAAATAAATTTAAAACGAGGCTTTGGGCGCATTAAGTCAATCAGGATGTCGTGGAATCTTCTACTCAGATACTCCGATTATGGTAGCTTTGGTTTACATAATCATTGTTCTTGTAATAAAAAGGTATATAGCAGGTTTTTTTTATCTATCTCAACTAAAAACCCATCTTTTTCATTATTGACGACCAGGGTACATGGGTTAGTTTGTCGTGACACTTGAAAGGATATTTTTGGATGGGAGGCTTAAGTCAATGTTTGGGTGTTTTGCCTGGCCCTCCTTCTTCCAAAAAAGATAAAAGTTTTTTATTAAAACAGTTACATTGCAGTTAAATACAACAAATTAAATTTAGAAACAGATATAAGACTTTCTAAAATGATGAATTTAAGAAATTATTCCTCAAATAATTTTATAATGTCTGCGTTAAATGTCATATATGTAATTGACAATGATTAATGTCACTTCAGTATTTTGTCAGTTAAATGTATTTTGAAAACAACACTTTGAAAATACTTTTCATAACACAGTTTGTTAGTATTAACATCGAAATTTATTTTATGTAGAACTGTAACTTACAGATGAAGTTAATTATTATAACTTAAATAAAATACAGAGAAAAAAGAAACACAAAGTTAATGGCTGCATAAAATTAACCCTTAAAATATTAGACGTTGTTACTTAATTTTTTATTTATTTAATAACTATGAGACCCTACGTTATGAATAGAAACATATTCATTAAGCGCGGTATTATTTTTCTATATTAAATTACTTAATTAAAACTGTTTCGCTTCTTTGGTAGCCAGACAATGTATTCAATTTCATTCTTTAATTTTCATCACAATTCTCATGTAAAAAGATAAAAATAATCATTCTTATAATTAGGAAAATATATTTTTATTCCCTTTGGTTTTCAGAGAAAATTTATGAATAGGTAAATCCTGAAAATCATTGTAGATATATAAACTGCAAAAATAAAATAGTATTAACAATATTTGTTCTAACTTGAAATATTTAATTAAACTGAATACATTTTGCCGAACGTCAAAGTTGTAGTTATGTGGTACAATAAATACTTTGATTTTAAATGTATTTATTTTATTGAAATTTTTTGCATTAAAACAAATAGTTCCTGAGAAAATTTAATTACGTGAAATCAGTACTTTTTTTCGTTAAAAATATTATTAACAGCAATGATATAAAACTTTCAGTTGTTGATAATAAGAAAAGCTAACAAAAAGAAATGAATAAGCTATGAACTAGAATGTTCTATTCGCAAAATTGTAGTTGATTAAATTATATTATCCTACTTCTAAGCCAAAATACTTGTATAAACTTCAGATTCTGATGTATATCATTTGATGCTTTTTTCTTTCCAAATTAAAGTTAACAGCTGCTACAATTTTTATTACAAAACGAGTACATTTTTCTTAAAAAAATAATGATAATATGATTTATATATTTTGGTAACTGCAAAGCAGTATGATGCTACACGTAGTTCTTTAAAATGCCTTAAAGTATTAGAAATTTATAATATATATAACAATTTATGTAAACAGTAAGCTATATTTGAATTAATATTACAAGACATTTTTTAGAAGTTACCAATATAAAGTCATGTCTTTATTTAAAGTTCAGCCCTTGATTTAAGAATGTCGAAAGCCATGATCCTAAAACAGAATCTGAGCATGAGACTACTGATAAGGAAATTAGTGGTCCTATATCAAAAACGAAAGTGAGATAGGAGAAAATGTAAGCTATATATGAAATATATATGATTAATATATATGAAATATATATATGGTCACCCAATGATTAACGCATTGTAGTATCCCACTAAATAAAGTATATATTTCACAGTGGTAATGATTTACTTTAAAAAGACAATTTGCCCACAATCATGCGTAGAAAAGAGATACGCACAGTGTTCTTTTGACTCATGTGTTGCTACTTATGACACTGGGACAAGCCAATCTTACTATGCTGTCGGCTATACGAATTTAAGTCAGTAGGGTGCGTCTTTTGTTTAATCAGAGCACCATGAAGGGAAAAGTACGACTTTGCTCAAAGACTCCTCCGATAGATGGCACCAACAGAGTATCCACTCCCTGAATTTTGTTATTAATCTGGAAGAAATTTTCTCCAGATCATTGCACCCATGGTATCCGCTCAACTACTGACCACATGCCTTTCGATTCCGCAGATTTAACGAGATTGTATATCACATGTACTCGGTGGGTCTTTGACAGCACAGGGAATCAAACCTCGCTCTTTCGGATGAAGGACCATTGCCTCAACCACTAAGCTACCACGGCCCTCTTGAGGTCACGGTGGCCTGGTTGGTTAGGGCATCGTTCTCATTATTCGAAGGTAATGAGTTCGAATCCCGGCTTAACCGAAGATCTGTCGTGTTAACTAATGGTGGTTGGGGCACGTTAAAACTGGGCGTGGTCATAATGTCCTCACGTTAAAACTGTCATAATGTCATAATGAAATGATACCTCTGAGGCCCAATACAGGGAGTCTTTTGCTTGGTCCCTGCTTCAAAATCATGAAGACTCCACCCGGTTGCTTCTATCTAATTGGCGGAGCTCAACTCAGGGTTCAATGTGCACAGGAAAGCATGTTAGTGCAAAAACAACAACCGTCTTGATTTTTGCACTTACACCAAAACTTACTTCACGTAACATATCAGTTAAGAAATATTTCCACTTTCAAATTTTAAAGTTTGGCCACTTGGAATTTTCAGCTTTTCGATATTATAAGGGGAAACTGATGGCATCTTACGTTAAAGGTCACCCAATGATTAACGCATTGTAGTATCCTAATAAAGTAACTTCACCTTTGCCTTCGGGTGCTACCAGTCACTACCGGGGGCAAAAGGGAAAATCCTTATAGCCGGATATTGTACAAAATTATCTCATAACAATGTGCTGTCTTTAAAATAAAAACATATCCATTGAACAAGGGATTCACTTTTTGCATTAAATTATTTAATTAATGAAATACAATAAAGGGAACTCAATATCAGTCTTTGCTTCAAACAAACAAACAAAAAAACGCCTAGTTACTTTGAGGGGTAAAAGCAACCTCCTTACGAATAGATCACAGGTTCGATACCTGTCACAGCCAAAGACCATCATGTTGAGAAGTTCTTTGCTTGCTAAAAGCTTCGTGACACATATTGTTTGCACCCTGGATGAAAAGGAGTCAGCTCAAATATGACTTCTCAACTTGACCATGATCAAAAATATCCGATCCGCGAAATGGATAGTAGCGAAACACCTAATTCAATTCTATCATAACTTATGAACATATGAACTGTTGGTTTTATAATGACTGAAGTTTATTACATTAATTTCACTTTGTTCCAAAACCATATTCATGAAAATTTCCATTAATATTAGTGTAGATATAATAAACAGCAATTAAAAATTTTATAAGACAATACCACACATAATATTTCTAACTTGAAATATTGAGCTAAATTGAAAGCACTCTTTACGAAACGTCAAAGATGCATTTGTTTCATATAATTGTATGGATTTTATTATAATTCGTTTACTGCAATTTAAGCATTAATGTAAGCAATTTCTATGGAAATTTATCCTTTCGAAATTGATACAACTTCCGTCAGAAAGATAACAGAGAAGATGTACAACCTTCAGTTGTTCACGACGAGATAAGCTAACAAAGAAGTAACTAGACTGGGGACGGACTCAATTCCCTTTACAGGATTATATTTGATTAACTGATATCATCGCACTCCCCCCAGAGCAAACGATAAAGATCTTAATCGAATGTATGTCATCATGTTCTTTTTTTTTCCATGTCTGTATACACATTAAACCACACATTTGTTATATTTTTCTTGTCAAAATATAGATTCTTCAAAGGTTTACAGAAATTAGGTTTAAATTATAGCAACTAAAGGTTAAAAAATTTCTCGTATAGTTATCTGATTTTTTTAATGTAAAAATATCTATGTGTATAGTAAGTTTTCTCACTTCTTTAATGTCGTTTCTTAAATATTTGGAATTTAATATATAAACTATGTATTTTCTTCTGTAAAGTTCACTATAAATATGTTATTATTAGTAGTTTCTAATATTTTATTATGATTACAATAAGTAGTAGAGTTATCGAAATACATATAATCTTTTTATTTCTTTATTACGCCTGAAAGTAATAGAAGTGTAAACTGTAATTTTTTCTGTAAAAGAATAATTATAATAATCACAAATTTGGTTTAATCCTGCCAGATATCAGAAAATAAGGTAATATGCCCTATACTAATATAAGTCACAAATAATTAGTTTAAGGTCTTTGTTTTCTTCCATTGATATTTAAAAAATATAATTTTAAAATATTAAATTAGTTTTCTTTATTGTTATTTGTTTATGTCACACTTTAAGCATTCTCACAGTTTCTCCATATTCATTTTAAGAATTTAATTGTATAAAAGCAGTGCATCTCAACACTTTGTATAATGAACAAAGAAATAAGAAAATGCATAGTTCCCAGAAATATGATGATATTTTGTTGTACCAGATTTGGCAACATGTCTCCATTGGTATTTCTCTCTCTCACACACACATACACACACAGTGGTTATTTTAAAGAGTAGTTAGCAAATTATTTATCAAAATGATTTTCAAATATTATTCAACATATATTTTATAATATATCCTTCATAAATTTGGTATATCAATTATATCCATGAAAAATAACTGTAATTATTCAAAATGGGCAAATTTCACATAATAATAGAAGAGGTAATAATAGATAGCACACATATAGAAGAGGTAATAATAGTTTCATATAATAATAGACATTATAATATGTTTAAGATTAATTATGCCTTTATATGGAATAGTTCATTTTTAAAATAATTTTAACCATACCTCGCAAGTTTTTTTATTGAAAAATTGTTAGATCAAGAAGTAATTTTTTCTCTCTATTAAAACGAAACAAATAAGTCGTGTAATTTGCTTGCAGTTTAAGTCATGAAATTTGCTTATGTTTTCCTAATTGAAATAATTATTTAGCTTTTAAATACATTTACCATATATGACTCGTGTATATTAATGTCAAACTAAAACATTTTTATGAAATAAAATCATGGATTGGAAAGACAAAGGAAAAACAACTAAAAGAAAATTAGAATCGATTCAGAATAGGATAAAATAAATGTTGAAATGAATGACGTGTCAGTTTCCAAGACGATTACGATTCAGAGTGAAAGAGCGAATGAAATTGTTCGTTTCTGATGAGTGAATATTTATTCCCGAATCAGCAAATGAAGAAAGGAGGTTATTTGCATTGTGTGAAACGCTTTAATTTACGCTTTAATTCTTATGTCAATGATTGTATTGTCATTGAGGAAATATTGAACACTTTTGTAGGGAAGCATGTATTACATCTACAACCTAAAAATAAGTTGAGGTGAACAAATTGCATATTTATACTGATAAATTTGATCAATTATAGTTAATCAATGAGTTTGATGAAAATTTAAATACATCCATTACTTAATTTATCAATATTTTGTAATTTATTTAACTATTTTATAATATTACATAAGACATCAATTTTATTGCAGTTTTTCATTTTTAAATTTTCATTTTCCTTATTATTTCGTTTCTTTACTTAATTTATTAACTTTTTTTCTATTTCTATTTTTTTAAAGCTTTGGGAATAGTTTATTCGAGTATCATTTGTTTTACGAAAACTCTTTATACCTAAAACTCAAAATGCCTCTTCTCTTTTCTGTTGATGAAAACCACTCATTTTTGCTTCATTATTTTTCTATTCGTGGTTATTTCAATTTATTCATTTATTTTTTATCACTTTTTAATTTTCTGATTCTATTTCAATTATATATATACATATATATATATATATATATATATATATATATATATATATATATATATATATATATATATATATATATATATATATATATATATATATATATATATACATATATATCTTCCAATGCTTAGACATTAGGAATTTCACCTCTCAGCACTATAAGAGCAGGAATTTATAGTCTCTTTATATAGTGGGTACTGAGTGGGCGTGCCATTGTGTAACAGAAAGTGACTCGGTCTTCGTAATTTAGAAGCAGAGACACAGCAAAAGACTTCCAAACTTGGCCGGCCACCCCCAGAGCCCTCTATTAGTGAACACGGTGGATCTTTGGTTGAGTCTGGAATCGAACTCACTACCTTTCGAAAACGAGAACGACGTCCTAGCCAAAACCACATGATTATTCATTTGTAGTTATGAAGCGTTATGTATATGAGATAACGCTTAGTAAAATATAGACGATATACATATATTGATTTCTAAGCGTTATGTATTCCTCAAATATATTCCTCAAATTTTCTTACGTTTCATTTGGAGAAAGATACTTTCGAAAGATGAATATTTATATACTAATATAAAAAATAAGAACACATTTATGATTGCGTTTTAAAGAACTCAATACTTCTTGCCGATACCCTTTATTTGCTTACATGGATATTAGTATCCCGAGGATTGCCTATAACTCCAAAATATCATGAGCTCACAACAGTTACAAGATGAATAAAATGGCGCATTAGACGTTTCCCTTGTCTGTTTTAACGGCTCAGTCCATCTGCAAAGCACTCATAAAAATGAGAATTATGCCATACTCTGATTTTGTGAAATTCATTCTATTATTGAGTCACAGCTGGTAAAGAGATTAATGCGCTTATTGGACTGCTCCAGATTTTTCCTCGTGGACGCAATAAGCGATAAATAAGATAACGTTTCTCATGAAAGTGTTTTGACGCCGTTGCGTTTAATGATAGGCAATAGTTTATGTGATAAATATTTATGATGCACCCACATTTCAATAAATATGGGTAAATCGCCGTTAAGAAGTATATTACTTCTGTTTAAAAACATAACGTATACATTGTGAAATCTCTCTAATAAAAGAAAATATTATTGAAGAGTGAATAAAGATTTACGGAAAACATAAGAAAAAAGTAAATTTTTTCTCGGTCCCTTTTGGGCAAATAATATATTTTGATTTCTATTGGAGGCTTTTGATTGGATGATTCAGTAATTGATATTAATTATGCACTCTTTGCAGTATTTGATATAAATTGTATGCTTTTAAACAATTGTTACATACACAGTACTTGATATTACGATTGATATTATTATGGAACACAATATCAATATATATATATATATATATATTATTACTTATAACCGTAGCTTGAGGATATAATGATGGATAAACATAAACGTGAAACTAAAGAGGGCAAAATTTGAATAATTAATAGAGAAAAAATAGTTAAAGTATGTGTGTTTATTATTGCCTTATTCAAGAATTTACACAGTCACATTAATATGATCACCAACTTGTTTCAACGTCAACGTTAAATAACCAGTCACAGAAGGCAGGTGGCCGCACAGTTGTGCATATATAAAGAATGTGTAAGGGTTTCGGAAAACCTTCCAATCGTTGGTGTAATGGAGAAACAGAGCGATTTATTCGACTTCTAAAAGGGAAGGATCATTGGATTTCGAGCCAAGGGTGGAAAGCATTTCCGTAACGCCTAAGTTTGTGAACTGTCCATGTGTCACTGTGTTAAAAGTATACCATGCATGGGAAAATGGCATTGTCCAAGATCACATCCTGTGAACATTTCTGGAACGCTGGAGGCGGGAGGAATAAGGTCTGGGGAATGATTCCTTGACATTCTTTGCATTGTGGAAGGCACGATGGATCAATACAAGAACGCATATGTCCTTGCGGATACCATGTCCACCCCTATATGTACACGGTTTTTCATCAGAATGATATCTACCATCAGGACACTGCGAAGTGTCACAAAGTTGGCAATATACATGTGTGGTTTACCAGAATGAGTATATACCGTTTTCTCCCGACCAGCAAATTCACCTGACTTAAACATCGAGAATCTGTAGGACTATCTCGCTTGAGTTGTTCGCGGCATGGATCCTCACGTAATCTAGCTCAATTGGCGTATCCACGCGTAGTCTAGTTCAACTAGCGTATTCATGCGTAATCTTACCCAACTGGCGTATCCATGCGTAATCTAGCCCAACTGGCCACAGATTTGGAGTCAGGATGGCTTAGTAGCTCAATGAATACATTCAGGAACCTAAATGACTCTCTGATATAAGCGGCCCATTCTGCGAAAGGCTCTGGCTCTTGGCAGGTGATCATATTAAAGTGACTGGAATGTGTAACATAGTGTAACGATTTACAATCTAAACTAAACTTTAATATATAAACATCTGGAAAAAATATAAATATAGGAAAAAAAATTTGATATAAAATAGTGGTAAAAAATGGAAAATATATCGTAAGAAGCAATAAAAAAATCGATTAAGAAAATTTTCTTGATATAGGCGCAATGAACTCACTTGAATTACTTCTAAGCAATTTAAATAAATATTAGAAGTGTTGATTCATATATTCACATAGTGGCGTCATGTTAAGACGGTATTCCTAAGAGTGAAACTCCCGGATTCGATTCCAACCTCTGCTGAACCACAGGTGGTGTAGATGCTGTGCCTTGTCTTTTGCAACATAACTCCAGCGGTTTAATAGCTTCACATCGCTTAAAGTTCAGCAAAGTCCAACAACATTTGCCGCTGTCTGTGATTGGGAGGGTGATCACGTACACTCCCTCACTGGGTTGTTGGAGCTGCGTAGGTTGGGGATGCGTCTACGTTGACCTGTGACGTCCAAAGTTCTTCCGCTGGTGTAGCGTGGATGGGGAAAGAAGGGTGTCAGCTCAAATGTGACCTCATTATCTGACTGTGATTCAGAATGACGTATCACTTGGTGATAAACTAGTATTCCACACCCGCTAACATTTAAAGGTACTGCCCGGGATTCGCCGCTATGCATGTATGTCTTTTTCAATTCCTGGTGCCCTTTCTAGTCTTGGAAATTTTCCCGGTGAATATTAAAATGTCCTTAGGACATTGTTAGGGCTTAAGGCTGTCCTGAATAAGGTGACAAATTGTTGATTCCAATATAATGTTTGAAGGTACTCCTTGATAACAAAAAACACCTTATATTGACATCATGAAAAATGTTAAAATTTTCTGATATTTTTGGTTATTCCACAGCTCTTAGACGATTCGATTTGACAGTAAAATCACAAAAAATTATAAATTCCTATAAAAGTGAGATCCTGTTGGAAAGGATTTTATGACATCTATTATAAGGATGTCACCAAATGCTATATGCGACTTTAATCAAAGACTGATGTTCTGATGTAAGACAACCAAATTGTCCTCGAGAACACTAACTGCATAACCCTTGACAAACTGAAAAAAGAAGGGTTAGCACTCTTGATTTCAATTCTGCAGTTCATGGGTTCATGCCACCACGTGCATGTTGCATAGATGGAAAATCCTCTTTAAATCATAAGATTAGATTATATTCTTTTCTTGTGGATAAAACTGCAGTAAGTTTACTTTGATTTGTTTGTCACTCAACGGTAATATTTTGGCACCCGTGAGCTAATTAGACAAAGACTTACTGTTTGAAATGCGTTAAAAAATCACCAAAAATCCAAGGGATACCCTATTGCAAAATTTTACCAAAATTAATCCCTTAACTGTTATGAAACTGGTGTTGGAAACTAAATTTCTGATTTGTAAGAAATAAATATTTCTCAATAATATATTTTTAATCAACTATCTTTTTACTGGCAGAATAAACAACTATATATAAAATCCATTATAAAAAAACTTTTGACATAGCTAAAAAAATGTTTCCAGCAATATTTCTGTATTAGTTTGTCCTTTGATTAGACCAGATTTTCAAGTTCAGTTTGTTGTTGGTAATAGATCGAAATCTCTTTTAAATTGTAGGTCTAATCCAATAAGCCTTTGTGGGCTAAGACCACCGATCGATAAACAAACCAAAATAAGCAGAAAACCGAGGGCTTAAAGTGCAAACAGTATTTGGGTTGCATAAATTTTATAAAATTATATATATATATATATATATATATATATATATATATATATATTATATATATATCCCTTAAGTAATTTTTATAAGAGTTATAACTGTTTTCAACTTTGTTCAAACAGATTTTTTTAGGTTTTAGTTCATCAGCTCAAATGACGCTTGTTTGATTGTACTCTAGATACACTTGGATGCGGAAAAATTTATAAAGAAGAAATTTTCAGCTGACTGAGTAAATTCCTAGGCAGGAAAATTAAATGTCAAAAACTGATGTTGTGTACAAGGTCATAGAACTCAAGGGTGCAGCTGTCATTGATATGCTTCTCTAAATTTTAATCGAACAATAAATTTATTATTTACTACATCAAAACTTATACGAAGCATTTTTTTGTGCATTGAAATGTGGGTAAAATAAAACAAGTTTTTACCTCTTTAAATTAAAATTTTTAGTTACATAAATGTCTAATGGAAATTTTCTTTGTAATAGAATATTGAATTAGTTGGTGAATAATACAAATACATACATACACATACATATATATATGCATATACATACATACATATCTATCTACATATATATATATATACATACATATATATATACATACGAGGTCACTGTGAAATTTTTGAGATACAACTAGGTTTTTAAAGTTATAATTACAAAATTTTAGGTGTATTCAAAGTAGTCTCCTCCAGCATCAATGCACTTTTGTAGACGAATTTTCCACAGATTAAATGCCTCAAGCCATTCATTTCTTGGAATAGATGAAAAAAATGCATTTATAGCCACAGCAATCTCTTCTTCTGAATGAAAACGACCTCCACGTAAGTTCTTTTTTAGATGAAAGAATACGAGGGTTGCTATTTATATTTCTGGCCTAATAATGAAAAAACAAATATGTAGGATCGAAATTGGTTTTATTGTTTTTCAAAATATTCTCCATGATGATCAATACACTTTTGCATGCGTTTGAACCAATTTTCAAAGCACTTTTTCCAGTCCGATTGAGGTAACTCCAAAACATGCGTTTTAATGCATCAACCGCTTCTTCGGGGGTCGAAAATCGTTGTCCACGTAATTTATTTTTGATGTGTGGGAATAAGAAGAAGTCATTGGGTGCCAAATCAGGGCTGTACGGCGGATGACCCATCAGTTCGATCTTTCGCTCCGTCAGAAATGCCTTTGTTTGATTCGATGTGTGAGAGCTCGCATTGTCATGATGAAGAATGATTCGCCTGTTCTGCTTTTTTCGAATTTCTCCGATGACTTCTGGCAAACAAATGGGCGTGTACCATTCAGAATAGACCGTCCTGCGTTGCTCTAACGCCACTGTTGCCACATGACCGTTAATGCCGAAGAAACAGGCAATCATTTGTTTCGATGTGCTTTTTCCTCGAACAACTTTTGTTGGTTTTGCCTCGTCTTGGAAGACCCATACAGTTGATTGCTGTATTGTTTCCGGCTCATATGCATAGATCCATGATTCGTCACCTGTGTAGATGTTATACACAGCCTTTGATGTACCTTGAATGTATTTTTCCAACATTTCCTTGCACCAATCGACACGAGCCTTTTTTTGAGCGTTTGTCAGATTATGCAGGATCCAACGCGAACAAATTTTTTTACGCTCAAATGTTCATGCAATATTTTATTGATGCTAGTCATACTAATGTCCAAAGACGCCTCTATCTCACGGTATGTCACATGACGATCTTGCTTTATCAGTTCACGCACAGCATTGATCTTTTCTGGCACAACAACGGATTTTGGACGACCTGCACGGGATTCGTCCTGGATCGAACATCGACCACGATTAAATTCGTTATACCAATTTTTACAGTGCTGTAGGATGGCGCTTTATCGCTGTATAAAGAATTAAGTTCATCGAAGCCCTCTTGTCTTGATAATCCACGTCGAAAGTTATGAAAAATAATGGCACGAAAATGTTCACGATTCAATTCCATTTTTTGACAGAGAACTTTTCAATTTACTGTCAACAACACAAATAAAGCTATAATGGTAAATCATCTGCTGAATTTATGTTTAAAAATATCAAACTTTCGATTAAAATCGTCTTCGGTCGCCTAGCAATATTTACTATTGCCAAGGCCAGAAATATAAATAGCAACCCTCGTAACCAAAAGTCGCACATAGCTAGATGAGGTGAATACGGCCGATGTTCGATCACTTTAATTTGTTTTTGTTTAAGAAACTAAATTGTTAATCCGGCTGTATGTGAAGATGCATTGTCATTGTAAAGCATTAGTCCCCTAACATACAGTTCTAGTAGAATTTTCGGAAGACATTTAGTGGTATACCAGTTTGCTGTTACTGTCTTCTGTTCTTCCAACTTGATGGCTTTGACCACTCCCGTACTTCTGAAGAAAACGGCATACATCACTTCTTTCAGTGCGCGTTGTTTTTTCACCTTTGTCTGCGTGAGATCATTTTCAAAGACCCATTCTTTGCTTTCTTGACATGTTGGAACGTTAAAAAACGGTATGTACGTTTCATCACCTGTTACAATTTTAGAAATGATGCGTTGGCAACCATCATTTAGCAATTTAAGAGGTTCTTTACTGATTCTGACACGCTCCTCTTTTTGGTCCTCTGTCAAATTATGGGGAACCCAACGGCAAACTACTTTCTTCATGAATGATTTTGTGTATGGCTGCGGATCCAATGTTAATTTCCTTCTGTATCATTTGATAGGTACAGCGATTATAATCCATAAGTATTTTTCGCTTGTCAGACACATTATCCGGGATTACTTTTTTAGCCTTCCTGTATGTTCTTCATCCTGAAGAAAATTGCGACCTCTTCTAAATTCTCTAAGCCATCTAAATACAGTAGTACGAGCTAGAGATTCATCACCAAATGCTAATAGCATTCTTCTTGATTTAATCCTGCTTTAAAATCGCAGAAAATCATAGCGCGAAAATGTTATCGCGTCGACTCCATTATCTCTTCTGTTTAAAATTTATTCTAATCTAAACAAGTTGAAGTAAGTCAGTAGAAAATCGTCTTCTGTGTTAAAATACTTTGTATTTTAAAATTAAACCGTTATTTTTATTTTGTAAAATCTCGTCAGCGCGTATCTAAAAAATTTCAGAGTAATCTTCGAATATATATATATATATATATATATATATATATATATATATATATATATATATATATATATATATATATATATATATATATATGTATATATATATCACATCGACTATAAGATTATGATTGCATAGGTTATGTGCACTACAAAGTATTCGGCTGGTCTTTAAGTGAAAGGAGTTTTAATTTTTGTTATTGATGAATGAAATGTTTCGTACAATTATCTAATTGTGCTTAAAATTTTTAATGTGCATAGGATTACTCAATAGGATGGTCATCAACTATTTCAATTATCTAATGCATTTCTATTAATTCTAATTCTCCAGATTGCTTTTTGAGTCAAGTCATAATTATATTCGAAATAGAAAACTTTCCTTGAATTATATTAATCTCAAATAGATTCAGAAAAAATAATCAAGAGACCATTTAAAATGTTTCAAGTCTTGAAATCTATTTCGGAATTTTGTCAATATCTCTTCCAGCTTTTCCCTATACTCATTAAGTTTTTCTTGTTTAATACTGAAACTATTTTTTTTAATTCTTAGAAAATGAAATTTTTTTTCAATTTTAATGTTTTTTGAAAACTTCTTAATTAAAGTTGAAGAATAAATTTACAACGTGTAAGGTCATGGCATATTTTATCTTTCATCTGCGGTTGTCCATTCAGTATTTCCAAATGCTGCATGACGTTAATCAAAAACATTAAATCTTGTAATCATTCTTCATCGTCTAATTCTAAATTGGTTGTTTACTTTTCGTTTTGAGATACAGCTATCGGATCAAACAAATCTACAAATTGATTTAATACGTTGTAGCTGGATAATCATATTACTGCTGGATAAAGATCTCAGCTGGATAAAGTTTTGAATTGTCTATGATATTTTTGCATTAGTGCAAGTGTAATTTTTAATGTGCAACACTGTTTTCATAAACATCAGGATATTTTAAACATTTTGTAACGAGATGTTATCTGAGAATTATGCAGTGAATCAGTATGACTTATGGTATTTGAGAATCATTGCTTAGTAATCTAATAAGAGTAATTTTCTTTCCCAGCATTGCCGGAGCTCCATCAGTTGCCATGCTTACAAGTTTATAAAGAGGAACATGAAAAGATTTCATTGTGGAATCTAATTTTTTTTAACATCGTCGCCACGGGTTGACCCATGAATTAAATGAAACTATTAGAAACTGAAACTGACGTAATTAAAATTCCTGTCCCTATGATGAAACACAAGCTCACATCTGTGAATGCTGGAGATAGCATCTTGTTAATATTCCAAAATCTTCAAGACAAATCAGAATTTACCACAAGAATATCTGACATGGTAAACATAAAATCTGGTGCAAGAAGCCACCGGATTCTTGTTTTGCCAATGCTTAGAATCTATGTTGTTTAACGGCAAAATAGTTCAGTATTCTTGGCAATTTTTGTAAAGTATAAAATTAAAGTCGTAGTGCAAATTTAGCGACAAAATACACAAATTTATAATTGCATACATTTTATTACATTATGATTGAAAATTGGTCCACAAATACTGAAAAGTTTAGGGTAATGCTGGCCTAAAACCTTCTCTAAGCCTTTGCGAAACTCTTAGATTTTCAAGCCAAGTCAGTCATAAATACCACAGCTTTGCATACAAGGATACATTAGTGAAGACATCTAGAATGTCATACATAGTCTTGAATGCTAGTTTAGTGCATAGAAGCTGTCTTGGAGTATTAGGGATTTCTGTGTTTCGAAGCTGTTTCTAGCTGTGTTAACTGAAACGGAATTGTGTAATTGTGAGAATTTTACAGTTAAAATTTCCTATATCTTGTTAAAAATAAAAGTACTGTGATTTTATTTCCTCGAATTGACACAAACTCCGTATTGCGGTTTAGTACCAATTTCGTTTCCTCAATCTGTCAAAGCCCTCTGTATCATTTGTCGGTGAAAGAGCATCAATGTTAAAGTAATAACAAATATGTAATGAATGTAAAAGTACTTGATAATAATATCGTTTATTTATCACTAATCTAACGCGATATTGTTTCACTCTATTTTAGTGATTATTTATTGTAAATTAAAATAAGAACAATATTTTTAATATATTAAACTGAAAGCATAATGAATAGTCACAATTTTAAAAATTAATCTCCTTTTAAATAGGACTAATTTTTTGCAGTATTTACAAAAGCAGTAAATTGATGTACCAAAGTAAACAAATTTATAAAATTGTAGTTAAGGAATTATTACCACAAAATTTATTAGTTTTATTTATTGTTGATGCAGTTTATATAGTTTTTCATAAAACTACCTAATTTTATGTAGATGTACAACGAAACCTGTGTAGCTTTTATATCATAGATTTGATCAAAATATTCAAAGCAGAATAATTAATATAAATTATGAAGCAATTTAATGTAAACAGTTGAATATTAAATGAGTTTGTATATAAATATTTATTTAAAGATAAATTTTTTAGTTACATATGCATTATCTTTTTATATTGTCTGCTCATCGACAACTACCATTAACAAAATTTATGAAGTTAGAAGTCAAAAAATTCTGTGATGAAGAAATCTTAAAAGTAGAATCCAGGGGATAAAGAAATTATTAACTTTTATGGAAAAGAAATGAAAAATTAATTTTTCAGTAAAGCATCATAATGTTAATTAAAGGAAGGAATGAGGAATTCAATTTATTAAATGAAATTCAATATATGCTAACGAAGTTAAGCAGGTTAATTGTAGTCCATCAAACATTATAGGAAAACATGCTAGGAATAGTTTTGAGAAAGATTTCTTTTCCCCGTAACGAAATAACGGCTAAGCATAATTGGAATAAATTATACCAATTAACAATGCATCTTTGGAGAGGTGAAATATGCTATGAAATGATTCTCCATCTTTAATTGGGTTTGGGGAAAGATTAATTCTCATTCAGGATCTTCCGAACAAAGTTTTAAGTGTTTTAAATGAATCACTCTCAAAGATGTTTAAAGACAAATGATTATTATTTTATTTAGAAATTATTTATGTTCTGTATAATTAAAAACCGATTAACAAAAGATCTGCACAATATACTTGTATTATTAAGCTGCTAATAGAAAGAGTTGCGTTTCTGTTTAATGTTTATGAAGCCCTGATCTCTAAAGTAAATTTAAATTTAATAATTAATGAGATGTTATTGAAAAATATGTACATACATAAATTCACACACACACATACAAACCGGTGACAATTTTATTTTTCGTAAATTATTTAGTAGCAATTTTTTACTTTATCATGCATCCTTATATTATATTTCATACTATAAATGTGCTGAAAACACAAAACAAAGAAAATAGTAAGGATATTTTTATTGTCCGTGTACATGGTATTGCTTTATAACTTTCTATCACCAAATACAGTTTTATAACCTTGAATTCATTTTTTTTCACATACATCGTTCAGACTTCAAGATAAGAATTAATTTCCGAATTCTATTGCTAAAAGCAAAGAAAAGAATTGTTTTTTCAAGTATGTCCCTTTACCTAAATTTCAACGCCATACTTTAACATTGCAGCAGAATAACACGTTTTATTTATAATATGTTAAATAACTATGTATAATATAAATAAAGTTGTATTTTGAAAAGTTTTTTTATAATATAAATAAAGAAATAGTGATAAAATTCTGAAATGCCGTGAATTATTCTGATTCGGAAAATCTTGCCACATTGTTAAATTCGACAAGTCTTTGTTCTAAGCATTTTCTTAAATTTTAAAGCTTAGGAAATTAATTTATTAAAACAAATATAGCAAATAAAATAAAATGTTATTAACTGAGAAAAAATGTCCACTGATATAATTTATAATTAAATAATCATACCGCAATTCACCATTTAATCACGTAAAAACAGGATGTGAAAAAAGCACTTTTCTGTAAGGTTTGCTTTCACGCCATTTATTTTCTATTATTTGTGAATAGAGTATGTTTGTTTACTCACTGTACATCTTTATTCTAAATTCTAAAATTCAATAGAACACAATACTGTATCCACAATAATTAACTTTTTGAAACATTTTAAAGCCCATTTGATTTACCTGATATTGAATTTTTTGCAATTATTTACTGAAAAATATGTTTGAAATTTCAAATTTCAATCTAACATGACTGGTTAATAATGGAAATATTGCTCTGAAAATGATATGGTTATTGTATTACTCAATTGATCTTCAGGCAGTCATTAAACAAATTTTAGATGTTTAGAAAAATAGTTGAGCTTTAATTAGCTTTCAAATTCACTTGTATTGTATCTTTAATTGTTCACAAGCTTATTATTAATAAAACTTTTATTAGAATTTCTCACTTAAATTTTATTTATTCGTCAGATTCAAATGTAATTTTAATTGGGGGAAAAAAAAGACATTCAATTTAGAAAATTTCATTTTTTCCTTTATTTTTGAAAATATATGTCCATTTTGAGAATACTTTTGATTCGAATAGATGAAAATCTTATCAAAATGATCTCTTTTACGTTTTCTCTCTCTTTGGAAAAGTCAAAAAAATACTTCCTCATTAAAAATAAGATATGAAAAGAAAAAAACCCAGCATAACGAGATCAATTTAAATTAAGAAAAAAGGGGCTTAAATGAAACACATTTCTTATCTTAAACAGATTTAATTTTAAATTGCTTCGATTTACAAAAAATGGAGCACTTTACCTTTTCGATTATAACATAAAAAGTAGTAGAGAAAAAAAAACAATTGTCAAACAATTTTATAATTTTTATTTGAGTCATGAAGTAGAAATTAACCTCACACAAACTATATCGAACTAGCTTATATTATTATGAACTTTAACAGGCTCCTTTTATTACAATTTTTCACTTGAATTTATGATAGTACACATGCTAGTTCTGCTTGGAAAAGAATATTTGAATTTTTAACGTATCGTAAAATATTATATACTATCCTTACGATAGTGTTAAGAGCAATGCAAACTTTATTTGTTAGAAGTTCCGTAACACAATATTTAATTTGCACAAAAGTTTATAATAAGTATTTTAATCCAAAAACGTGTACTTTAATTATATTAAAAAATCTCCATTGTTTAAAAAATTAGTTATCTTACTTATAAAGTTGAAAAGAAAAATTATAACAAAACTTTATTCTAAAGTCAATATAAAATACTTTCAGTACTTTTAAAATTTCAAACAAAAAGATGTTTTTTTCTGTATTATCATAATTCCTAAATAATAATTTAGCGCCATTGATTTTGTTTTGCTTAGATCTGTCTTCAGTCTTTAACTGAATTGCTTTGTGCAATCTGAAATCTATATGAAATATTAATTATGATATATAATTAACATCCCATTAACATGATGTTACTTATGATAATATAAATTTGACAACACCGTCTATTTGTGACTAATTATACACAAGACCAGTTTTAGTGTCTCATGATATAATAAAAATATTATCTCAAGCTGTTATTGTATTATGATACAATGACAATATCGTCACCGCTTATCATTGTATCATGGTATGAAGATAGTATTGTTTCATGTTAACATTGCATTATGATACAAACATAATGTTGTCTTAAGTTATCAATGCATTAGGAAACAATGATGGTATTATCTCATGTTAACACTGTCTCATTGTCTCATGTTATCATCGCATCAGGATGAAATGATAATCATATTATCACTGTATTAGAATACAATGAAAGTATTTTCTCATATTATCGTTCTCATGATACAATGATAACATTTCCTCATATTATATTTGTATCATGATGCTATGATAACTATATCTCCTGCAATTATTGTATAGTGATACAATTATAACATCGTCTCATGCTATATTTTTGTGCAGTGATAGAGTTATCTCATGTTAACATTATATTATCATAGAAGCATAAATTGTTTCAAGTATCATAATATAATATATCGTTTTCATAAGATCTCATTATATGATGTGAATGACGTATAATATCTCAATGGCTATGTGCAATGTGATAATGTTCCATATAGTCCCGATTTAGTGGCAAATGACTCTTCTGTTCCAGCAATTGAAAAACCCATAGTGTTTCTCAATGATACTGCATCGAAGTGATTGTTTACTGCGTTTTCAATTCAGTGAGTATATACACTGCTAGCCACCTAAACTGTAACACCAAAAAAGACCTGAGATATGACTACAAAATTTATTTTGTAGATAACATGTTGAGACCAAGTATCGAATGATTCAATTTATAGACTTCTTTGAAGTGTGATTCCTGTCAAAATTAGTTGTCAGAGCAGCCGCTATTGTTGGAGATCATCGCTGCTACACGTCTCGGCATTGATTCAAAGAGACTTTAGATGCGTTCTTGGGATACAGCAAACCAAGCATCTTCCACACGTTGCCAAATTTGAGCTAGTGTGGCAGCTAAGGATGATATTTGGGTCAATAATTGAACAAACAAGGACCACATTTATCCCGTATTTATACCATCAATAATATTGTTTGATTAAAATTTATGTTATCATTTGATTAAAACGCTCCTTTTCTTACATTAACATATAACAAACGACCGGAATTGTTTAACTGTTTAGTTTCACTAAGTTTTTGTGTTACACTATATTATATAAAACTGTTAAAAATGTATTTTTGTAATAATTAGCTGTTAATATTCAATTTTTTATATTACCTTTTATGAAAAATCCTTTATTATTTTATGACTATATAATTTTCTATAAATAGTTGAAATCTTATTATTTAGAATATTACTTAGAGAATGATTTTTATGATACAATTCATAAAATGGAAGTGATTTTTTTAGAAGAGGAAATGAGTTTGGATTTCAATATATCAGGAGATGTGAACCAACGGCTAGAAGATGCATTGGAAAATGCTGAGAATAGATCCAACTTGTTTTTCTCTCTAATTTTTTCCCAAGCAATATTTAGGATGTACCAATTCAGTGCTACAAAAGGAGAATGTGATGGTAACTTTTACAGTGGAACACCCAGTGGGTGTGTAACCGTCTCCCTGAAAGTGAAGGGATAAAAGAAACACACTGACACAGAGGGAAAGGAATATCCACGCCCAAACCAGGATTCGAATCCGGGACTTACAATTCGAAGTTAAGGACACTGATCATTCCGCCATCGGTCGGGAACAGATACAATCTTCAACTTGGGGAAAAAATAAACAAAAAGAAAATTTTAATGTTGGCGTAAGCAAGGCAATAGTCTTAAGATTTAAAAGAGATTTTTTGCAAAAGTTGCAATTATTAATTTAGAATTCTATTAATGAAATTTTTAAAAATTTAAATCATCCTTGTGAATTTAAACTAACCATAAAGTGGATGTTTTGTCATGTCTTTTTTCTTTTGTTTTTCTGCTGTTCTATTGTCCATGTGCTAATGGCTTGAACCAATGGAAAACGGCTTCTCAAACTGATGTTTTGGTCCTTGTATAACAAACCGTTTTATTAACAGATTGAACTTCGACACTATTCTCAGACATTGGATTGTGAACTTCGACTTGTTGGCTGCCACTTGAAGAAGGGGATTTGAAGGCAAGCAGCTAATTGTCGATGTGTTGTAGATGAAACTATCTGACGTCATGAATATTTTAAACTAATGAGAATCGTTATTAATGGCTTACTCAGGATCTCAACTGTAACGGAAAAAACAACCACTTTATGGTTCATAAGCAAATACTGAAGGATAAAGAGTTGTAATGCAGATAAATTTAACATTAACTATATAAAGGTGTATCTCGATAATCATTTAATTATAAGTCATAAAGGTTTAATGATAGGATAAATATAATAGGAAAATGTAGGAAATTTAATCAACAAAATGTAATAAAAACTTATAGAAACATGAAATAAATTACAAATCAAAAAGGAATGCCAAGTTAAAAGGGAACTATAATTTGTTTTTGTTCTACTATTCTTATCATGTAATTTTTCAAAAGAAACTCAATAATCAAATAAATAAAAATGAATCGAGATTAGTTAACAATGAATTTGTAGAAGAGTATCAAATTAATTACACATCAAACACTAAAAATCTAGTTACTTTGGAAGTGTAATTATCTCGTGTCCTGCCATTCTTTTACTATAAATTTGATAAGAAACTCAACAACATAAAAATTTACTTAATATTTATTCTTTGTCGACATAAGTTCGAATGTTCTAAATATACTGGTTTCTTGTTTATTTTTCCTAAATCACTAATTACTTGGCAGAGTTCCTAATTTTTCATTACTCCAAAAAAAATGATTTTATCTTTCTTTAGTAGAGAACTTGAATTGATGATGAGTTATTAGAGAACATTAAAAACTTTCTCTTTAGATAGAAAAAGAAATATTACTTTGTGCAAAACATAAAAGTAAGAAACAATATTTATTTTACAATTTTATCTTGGTAACATTTACAAAATAATCATTAAGTGGTGTATGTAAAACATATAAATGAAAATATAATATTTTTTCTATAATTAACATAGTCTTCACACTATTTAAAATATACTTCAAAAGTTTTATGAAACTGTTATTAATTCTATCAAATTTTCTTAAAAAATGTTACATATCATATATAACATTAACTGTGAGATGATACTTTCATAACATTTTTTATGTACATTTAAAGCTATTATAATATATTCAAAAATTTGCTTTTATTAATTTCATACATTATTACTAATAACCTAACATTTTTTAAAAATAATTTTCTATTCTAAAGAGAGCGATTAAACAAATACAAAAGCTTTACCAGTATATATGTCATTCTTACTCTGGCCTTCAATTTAACAGTTTAAGGGTACAATTCCCATTTCAAATTTGGGTGATTTCAATGGCTCTTAATTCCACTTAAGCTATAATTCTGATCGAGCCATTGGTTGTAGATAAAAAAATCCAAACTACAGAATAAGTTATTAGCTTCTCTAAATTTATACTATAAAAAAGAATACCTGTAAATATAATTATTCATATTTATTAAAGCAGTAGGCTCTGCCATGAAGTTTCATAGACAAATCAGAAATTTCATTCAAAATAGCTGGCAATTTCAATGGCTCACTGTAGGCAAGTAGGTTATGGGGACACTTATGGAGCTCCATCCCTAAAATGTTTGTAGCTCACATTGAAGAAGGTATATGGAGAGGCTTCATATTCATTCAGCTAACATTATTTAAGAAAAGTCGATTGAAGTCTTTTAATTAATCGGTGAACACTAAGAGATGTGTCTTGATAAGAGCAGATAATTCGGATTTACAAAATTTGTGATAGAGGAAGTTCAAGGATTTTTGGTGTTACAACTTTTATTTTTTATATGATTACGAATAAAATCTTTTAGACAGACGTAGAAATTAGCAGCCAGCAAGGATTTTAGTCTTCGGATTTGTGGATAGCTCAAATTATCCAAGAGAATGATAATGCTCCTATTCCTGATTTTTTTCGTAATTGGTTCCTTAGATGTTCGTATAAAGGAAAATATGATTTCAGATTCACCGCATAGATAGCGGTTTGTATGCAATAGATTAAACCTAAATAGAATCGAATCGGTAAGAAAATATCTTGTTCTAGCTCTGGCCAGCCATACATCTTTTAGTCGGGATTTCGTTAACAGCCTATGATTTTTGCAAATAGATGCGAGATGAGTGAATATTTCAGCAATGTTGGTTCAGAGTAATGCAGGGAAGGCAGATATTTTCTATAACATTCTCAATATCATCCATAAAACTATTTTTTAATTGTTACATGAATTTTTTTATCACTGTACAATGTTCCTTTCCACAATATTTATATAAAATTGGCAAAGCATTAACCTACACTTGCATGTGTGTAACTTACCAACTCACTACTTATTCCATTGCCCTCATACATATATCAGTTTTAATTGAAAAACTCATATAATAATAAAAAAATTTCACATATCTATTTAAAAAAACGACAAAGAAGTAATAATTTACAATGCATCTTATCTCTATAGTAAAGTAGATTACTTATCAGAGAAGATGACTAATGATAACATTTATAACTAATAAACAGCAAGACACTTAATAATGGGCTGTAAATAATTTTCTTTCATCAATTTATAAATTTTTACCTTACACGTTATTCTTCTTATTTAAAAAGCTGTGTACTTTAACAATAAACCCTTCTATTTTTAAATCATAAATTAATTTTTGTTGCATAAATATTTAAAAATAATATATAAACTCTCAAAATTATCATTGTAGATGAACTGTAACTTGACTCCTATTCTGCGCTGGGTGTCATTGACTTTGCCATCTCTGTATATATCTGCTAAAAAACAAATAAATCGGGGTTGCGATGGGAGAGCAACACCCGTTAACCAAAGGTATAGATATCATCCAAACATATCCCACATCATCTAGTATCAGTTTTCAAATCGAATCCGAAATCGTAACACAGCTTTTGTTGTTGTCCTTGAGTTGAGCTCTACCGGTTAAATTGTAACAGCCGGACGTAGTCTTCGTGATTTTGAAATAGGGATCAAGCAGAAGACCCCCCCCATTACTTGGCCTGCCACTCTCAGAGATATCATTTCACTTGGAGGACATTGCGACCATTTCCAGCTTTAATGTGGCTCAGTTACCTTTAGCGAACATAACAGATCTTCGGTTAAGCGGGGATTCGAACTCACTACTTTCCTATGAGAATGACGCCCTATCCATCTAAGCCATCGTGTCCCTACACAGGCTTCGCACGATATAGTTTTTTCTTCAATAGTTTATGTAAAGAATATTCTATTCATGCCCCAAAATTTTGTCTTGAGTTAAATTATGAATCGCTCCACAAAATAGATACTTAAAAATGACACTTATATCAGTGCCTTAATCACTTGTTAGCTTAAGCTGTCATACTTCACTTCAAAATTTAAATTTTATAACAATTAAAATGAATTTAAACCCTAAAAAACATTGATTTGACCTCAATTTAAAATTGTCTAATACCCGATGACCTCATTTTCGGAACTCCGCATGCTCCAACAATGGAGGTGCCTTGATCTTTTTCCGTCTCATGGGATTGTTATCTGGGCCTATGAGCTAGGGAAAAAGAAAAGAAATTTCCACGGCCTTCAATCTTTTTCCTTCATACATTAGTTCAATGTTTTTTCTACTGTTTTTCAAAAATGATTTTTTTTAGATTTTTGAAAAGGTATATTTTTGTTTTCTGAAAAAGATTTGTTTTCGGTATTTCGAAAATGTCGCTATTCTTAAATGCATCAGAATATTAGTGGAAGGATAACCTAGCTCAGTATTCAGCACTTTTTTGTATATATTTTGTTTAAATTTTTAATATTCAATTCACATAGAACTTAGTAATTTTTTTTTATTTGCTGTTTTAATTTTATTTCGAAATTTAAGGGATTAGAAGGTTGAAAGCCACTTGTAGTAATTTAAAAATACTGTGAATAATTCGTCATTCACTATTTTATATTCGCCGAAACATCCACAGTTTTAAATAATAATATATTTCACTGATTACAAAGATTTTAAATACACTTTCATAAAAAGGTACTACTGACCACTATATATAAAGCAATAAATATATCGAAATCGAAGTAAAAATCATTGACTTGACATGCCCAAATGAAATGTACTAACAAATATCAAATATGCTTATTATTGATTACATTATTCTGTGATTTTAATTATAACTAATTTTTTTTGTTGTTTCCATGCAATGGTTTTTTATTTCAAATATTTTACTGAGAAAAGAAATCTATCTAACATCTATAATAGTTAAGACCCTTGTATTTGTTCGAAAATATGCACCCATATTTTCAATCAAATACAAGGTTCTATATTTTCGTTTATTAAATGAAACTAATTTCAAATTGTAACAAACTTCAATGATTATAGATTATCTAAATATATTTTCATAATAAATAGCACTAACGGTCATAGTTCAGTGGCAAATAAAATATATCAAAATAATGCAAAGGTTGAAATCAGTATGAAAAATCGACACACAATTAAAACATCATATATATATATATATATATATATATATTTTTTTTTTTAATGAATTGTTATAAACATAACAATTCATTAAATAACTAAAAAAATACCTGGTGATTTATTAATATGGTTCAATGAATTGCTGTGTTTAAATAGAGCTTTTACCAATTATTGGTGATTAAATAAAGATGCATCACATACAATATCATTCTTTAAATATTCAGATTTTGTTTGATTATCACTTATTCCGGAGCCCCGACAAAATAAATAATTATCCACAGATATATAAATAATAATAATTCCCGAATATACAATGTTGTACCTAATCGAAAATACTCGTGATGTCATCAAGGATGTATAGTATAGCGTTAATTGGTCACATGAGAACGCAGTATGTATTTCAGATATTTTTGTGAATGAAAATGAATTTTTTTAGATATTCATTCATAACTTTTCTTCCCTTGCACGTTTTTAAATCTGACATCAGGAAATAATAATCATGAAATAATGTTAAAGGTTATTTTTTTTCAAACAAGCGTAAATTATTAAAAATTCACGTTCTTATATTTAATGGTATTTATATATTTTAAGTGTATTTTATTCATTATGAATGTGTGTGTGTGTGTGTTTCTTTCAAAAGCTTACAATTCTATACAATTATGTTTCTTTTTTGTGATAGCTTATAACAATAGGTATGGGAGATAAAAAATTCTTGGATTAATGTGTTTCTATAATGAAACGTGTTCAATAATTTACTATAGTTTAAACCAAGTTAGTAAAATGTAGATTATTCATTAAATATGTAAATTTTAAATTTCTTCGTATTATATGTATACGGAGCAATATTAAATACAATGATTTTAAAATAATCTTTATTGCCTTATTTATACCTTCAAAAGTAAACCTAATTGTCTATGTAAATAAAAACTTTATTTTGCTTTCCCATTAAATTTTTCCCCAGTGTTTAATTGGGGACAGCAACACGGAATGCAGAGCGAGAAACTTGTATGATGTAAAGTTTAAATAAATTCTATGTTTCACATTTCTTGATATTTGGGCCGTAGAATTTGTGATGAAAAATATGATTAAATCAGATTAAATTCTCTGTAAAGCTTCTCATGTCGTG